>JAQRGA010000704.1:0-13503 GCA_029237695.1 Conchocele bisecta | reverse complement strand
ATTCAAAGTACGTATTATGTTATATTGTCCTTATTGCGTAACGGATTTTGATGAATATGGCTCATTAGACGCGCCTTGTTAAGCTGCATTTGGTGGTCTTTGTATTTTCGCCCAAACTTATGTCGTTTTTGCGAATAATCGATTTCCGTGTCTCGATTCTTCGCAAAAGCGACATAAGTCTGTGTCGAACTCCCTGTAAGACCAAATGCAGCTCATGAAGACGCGTTTGCTGCGCCATATTTCATCAAAATCAGTTGCATATTAATGAAAATATCAAATAATACTTACTTTGGAGTGGACGACGTTGTTGTTGTTGTAACCACGTGATCATTCACCTTGTCATGTATCCAGTCAGAACCACAAACACATGTAAGTGCTGTGTGCGTTGTTCACCGTGCATAACCGTGCTCCAGAATATGGTAATTTCTTTATGAGATGTCAGCTGTAGACCTTAAACATATTTTACGGTGAATTTCCACATGCGCCACCATGTGATAATGACCCGATTGCTCGCAATCCTCTTTGATGGGAATGACATCGTCGAAAATTGATCACTCCCAGTGATGGAAGTTCGCCGGTGCCATTACATAATGGCAGACCAGGGCTCTTTTCACTAAACTTCGTACGACTAAAATGTTCGAAAGTGCAAATTTAGGATCGTCTGGAAATTTCAATTGATGGATTTATATTTATTGAGCATAGGATATGCTCAATAACTGTATATCCAAAAATTGTTTACAAGAAAATATTATTTATGTGCAATTTACAGACTATCATAATTGTGCACTTTACGAACATTTTAGTCGTACGAAGTTTAGTGAAACGGCCCCCTGAATTGTGTTAATCTGTCCATTTGCATTGCTATAGTGTCGCCTCATACAATTACGCTATTTACATTCTCTTCATGCTACTGAGTAAAATAAAGCATTTTGTATTCTAATAATTCTATTGTGTTATTGTATTGTACCGACTGTCAAGCTTACAACGAATGCAGATCCTGATTAGCATACCCATTCACACAGTCATAATTCCAGCACACAAATATGTACACAATTGCCTAACTTTTGATTGGCCCGTAGCAAGTATCTGTCCAAAATGTATATCCCAGTAAACTCCCATGCCGAACTACTTTCAGTAACCGCAAGGCGCAGTTAAAATAATTCTTAAGAAAACGGAAAATAAACACATTTTCTTGATGCATTTATTTCAAATGCTGGAATTATAAGGAATGAATGGCCTTTTTGTTGAATTTATCGGGGATATAAACTTGGAAAAGTCGCGGGAATACTGGACGAGGCCTTCCGGCCTTCGTCCAGTATTCCCGCGACTTTTACAAGTTTATACCCCGATACATTCCACAAGAAGGCCATTCATTCCTATAACATTAATTAGAATTGCATATACCTGCTAACTGTATTCGGTATACTGTATTAATTCAGCGTATACCAGGAACAGGGTCATTAACCGGGACCAGGTTTAACCCTGTCAACCTTACATACCATAAAGCTAACATGTGCAAACACTGTAGATACAGATGAGCCGGCTCGTAACGAGCCGTCACATCAAAATCTACAGTATTTTGCAGAACTTTTCAGATACATATATATTTTTTATAAAAATATTCACCATCTGATTAATGTCGAAAAATCAGCATGCCAGAGCAAGTCCATTCTAGTTGTTAGGTCAAGGGCCATGTATTCAAACGACAATACATGCATTTAACTTGTCACACTATTTCAAGATCCAGATGAGCAAGCTCGTCACAAGCCGTTAACTCAGGATCTGCACTTTTCGTATGTAATTTTCATTTTTTCAGAAGAAAGCACAATCTTGTCTTAAATGGACTAGTTTGACATTGTATTGGTCGGAACATTAACATATCAACATCCATTGCAGTTACATAGGGGTGAAAGGGTTACCTATGAGACACGCCATGTGATTTTGTAAGTTCGGACATCTGCGTAATTTCACGAAATACGTTACAATAATACAATATTTTCCTTAGCGTTAAAAGTTGACAGAGTACATGCAGAAGTATATGCCGCATGTACTCTGAAAATTCTGTCAACTTTTGACTTTATTTATGAAAAATATTGTAAATTTTGTAATCGTATTTAATGAAATTACGCAGATGTCCGAAGGAACAAAATCACATGGCGTGCCTCATAATTATGTGCAGTATGGCTGCCCGAATGCTGAACCCGCAACCACTACACAAACACAATATTTAAATAGCCTGATGAGGGCATGAAGGGCAATCTATATTATTCCGTTTTCTAGTAATCCCGGTGTTTCTATGTCACCGGTCTCCCGATGACCCGACTACGAACTCGGGACACAATTTATAAAATATAGGCTAACTGTGGCGAGAGTGGGAGCCATGCGCTTTTGTACCTGTAGCCGATTTCATCAAAATTACAAAGCATACTTATCTACCAAAGTATACTTTGAGGGAGTAATCATTGATTTTTCCCAAAATGCATTATTTCATATAGAACTAAGTACTGCATATATTTGATGAGTAAAAGTATGCAGACTTATTACACTGAATGTATTACATTAGCACAGCAAAAATGGCTGTGATAATGTAATAACTTCAGTATAATAAAAATGTATCCTTAAATTGAAAATTTCTCCCTCAAAGTATACTTTATGGCAGTAGATTTGTGTCTATGTTCGATCGGCATATTTTCATTTGATTATCGCATAATTATATTCAATAATCAAATGAATATTGATGATTATCGAACGTAAATACTATTGTTATTTTATGGTTGCATATATGTTCAATAATTAAATACATTATTGTAATTTCACAATAAACGGTTCATTTGTATGTTCAATAAATCAAACGTAAATATAAATTCGTTCAAACATATTTACCCAATTGAATATAAATATGCACTGTCTGCAGATAACAGTTCTGCTATTTATTCGATAAATCGAACATAAAATAAACTGATATATTTACCTAATCAAACATAAATATAGTTTGTTTAAACAATTATGTGTGCTACATTGAACACACATAGTGCACTGCTATATTGGTTCGATTACGTTTATTTTCAGTTAACTCAATCGAACGTATATATGTGATGTCAATTGTTTTGTTAAACATATTGGTTCGATAAATTATACATATTGGTATGGAGATGATGCTCAGCCCGCTGGTAGCATATTCCACAGAGCCCCCATTTAACCACCCGTAGACCGACAATTCATGTCGCTAGAACAGTGGGGAGATGATGTTCAGCCCGCGGGTAGCATGCATATTCCACTGTGCCCCGTTTAACCACCCGTAGACCGACAATTCATGTCGCTTGAACAGTGGGGAGATGATGCTCAGCCCGCGGGAAGCATATCACACCGTGTCCTGTTTAACCACCCGTAGACCGACACTTCATGTCGCTAGAACAGTGGGGAGATGATGCTCAGCCCGCGGGAAGCATATTACACCGTGTCCTGTTTAACCACCCGTAGACCGACAATTCATGTCGCTAGAACAGTGGGGAGTGATGCTCAGCCGCGGGAAGCATATTACACCGTGTCCCGTTTAACCACCCGTAGACCGATCAATTAGTCGCTAGAACAGTGGGGTATGATGCTCAGCCCGCGGGAAGCATATTACACCGTGTCCTGTTTAACCACCCGTAGACCGACAATTCATGTCGCTAGAACAGTGGGGTATGATGCTCAGCCCGCGGGAAGCATATCACACCGTGCCCCGTTTAACCACCCGTAGACCGACAATACATGTCGCTAGCACAGTGGGGAGATGATGCTCAGCCCGCCGGTAGCATGCATATTCCATTGTGCCCCGTTTAACCACCCGTAGACCGACCATTCATGTCGCTTGAACAGTGGGGAGATGATGCTCAGCCCGCGGAAGCATATCACACCGTGCCCCGTTTAACCACCCATAGACCGACACCCGACACCCGATGATGCTCAGCCCGCCGGTAGCATATTCAACAGTGCCCCGTTTAACCACACGTAGACCGACAGTTCATGTCGCATAATTCATGTCGCTAGAACAGTGGGGAGATGATGCTCAGCCCGCTGGTAGCATATTCCACAGTGCCCCGTTTAACCACCCGTAGACCGATAATTCATGTCGCTAGCACAGTGGGGAGATGATGCTCAGTCCGCGCGTAGCATAATAGTTTGAGACAATATTCTTATTTTCCCGCGTACGGACAGTGACGCGCCTCACTCAATGCACAGTAGTAAGATATTAGTTAATAGTCACGGTGTAAAAACGGACGCTTTTGATGCTGGAAAGGTGTGGAGCAACTATATAATAATATTATGTTTGCGTAATGCGTGGGTATGCAAATTTAAAATGAAAATGATCAAATTTCGTTTCTCTTTTTCTTACTTCTCCTGTGTTGTGATATTCAGCACTATTGTCTCAGACATATGCCAGATTGCACCTGCGGGCATCTACGTTCCAAAAATCTCCCGGGCGGGGGGGGGGGGGGTGGGGACCATGCCCCCGAACCCTCGAAGCATTTCGGTCAAAGTCGTGGACCTAACTCACACACACCCTAAGCCAAAATCCTGGATCCGCCCCTGAATATGCATAATTTATCGAACCAATATATGTACCATTTATCGAACCAATATATGTATGTCGAACCAATATGCATCATTTATCGAACCAATATATGTACCATTTATCGAACCAATATATGTATCATTTATCGAACCAATATATAACGTTTATCGAACCAATATATGTATGTATCATTTATCGAACCAATATGCATCATTTATCGAACTAATATATGTATCATTTATCGAACCAATATGTATGTATCATTTATCGAACCTATATGTATGTATCATTAATCGAACCAATATGTATAATTTATCGAACCAATATGTTTAACAAAACAATTGACATCACATATATACGTTCGATTGAGTTAACTGAAAATAAACATAATCGAACCAATACAGCAGTGCACTATGTGTGTTCAATGTAGCACACATAATTGTTTAAACAAACTATATTTATGTTTGATTAGGTAAATATATCAGTTTATTTTATGTTCGATTTATCGAATAAATAGCAGAACTGTTATCTGCAGACAGTGCATATTTATATTCAATTGGGTAAATATATGTTTGAACGAATTTACATTTACGTTTGATTTATTGAACATACAAATAAACCGTTTATTGTGAAATTACAATAATGTATTTAATTATTGAACATATATGCAACCATAAAATAACAATAGTATTTACGTTCGATAATCATCAATATTCATTTAATTATTGAATATAATTATGCGATAATCAAATGAAAATATGCCGATCGAACATAGACACAAATCTACTGCCATAATACTTTGCTAGATAAGTATATTTTGCAATGTTGGTGAAATAGGCTACTGAGAAGATGTCCGGGAGACAGAGGAACCTCTTATAGGTTTCACAATAAAGCAGGGGCACGTTTCACTAAACCTCGTACGACTAAACTGTTCGTAAGTGCCAATTTAGGATCGTCTGTAAATTTGAATTGATGGATTTACATTAATGCTGCATATGCTCAATACATGTAAATCCATTAATTGCCTACAAGAAAACACTGTTAATATGAAATTTTGGGCTTACTAACATATCAGTAGTCAGGCGCGGATCTAGGTTTCTTTCTGAGAACGGGGGAGGGGTTGTTCGAGGTGCACGCAGTGGTCCCGAGTTTGCTAGGGGGGTCCGGGGTCATGCCCCCCCGGAAAAAAATTGAAATACAGATGTCCTGAAATGCATTTTCCTGGGTTTTACGGGATTTAAAATCCAACTCAAGCTGGTAATAAACTGTTATATTTTGTACCGCTATGATGATATTCTTTTGTAAGTTAACTGATTATCAAAACCACATACCTGTAATCAGCTGACGTAAAATATATGTATGTACAGCTGCCGAAGCCCGTCACATAGGTAGCACCTATTATGTGTTTGACGCCGACAAGTTTGAGCAAGGAAATTATTGGGCACCGGTCTGTGGAGATTGCCATAAATAAGTTACACATTTTGACTATACCTATCAGTGAAAAATGATTTCCTGCTGGTCTGTCGCATCTTTTTCGCGACAGGCTCCATAGTGCAAATCTAGAGCAGTCAGGTTATTGTTGTTGTTGTTTCTGCTGCGTGTACTTGTTTCCCGCGTTTTCTTTTCATGGCACCGTAAATGATCAACGCTCTATGATCAATTATGAATCATGCGAATACAATGTAAAGTAGCTACAGTAACAAACACAATACATATACATATTCAATCGTTTAATTGTGTATGATTCACGTTTTTAAACATATATCGAACATGTTTGTCCATCATGAATACCATCATGACAATTTCATATCAGTTCATATTTGCGTAACCTCCGTGGCTGAACCCCCACAACCCAGTGCTAGATCCGCGCCTGGTAGTACGAAGTTTAGTGAAACGCCCCCAGGCCTTTGATCATTCTGAGCCATATAATAATAGCTGTGTGCTATGCGATCATGAACAGATATTATCACCTGAGATAAATGATCAAGAAACTCATCAAACATATGATCATGGATATTTCCTTGGTGTCCGATTTAGAGAGGTTCCACTGTTTTATGAAACAATGTTTACAATATTTTCTGTAAATGATGTCGAGAGTTGACGTTCGACGTCATTTACAGAAAATATTACTTTTCGGTAAATAGTTTTCATAAAAAATGATTCTAAAGTGCTGCCAAACCATGTTTTAATTGAAGAAAATACAAAACATGAATACGTAAAGAACATACGACATACTAATGATAGCGGGCACTCGTAATGTTTAGAACTGGTGGAATAGTGACACAATTATACAATTGTTTAAGTCTTATAAAGAACATTTTGTGCCTACCCAGTGGGAATTTACCTTTAACCTTCACGCCCTTCAAGTGGTCAAGTAAAACGTGTACACTTATAAATGTAGCATGGATAAGGGCGTTGGAAGCATAATAAGATTGGTCCGGCGAAGGTAGGGTGTGTCCCGCCGCCCCCTCCCCCACCACAAACACCACCCCAACCAAACTGTATGGTGCTACCACTCAGTTGAACCGTCTCGTTGAGACGGTTCAACAGAGTGGTAACAACATACAAATCCATGTTATAACTTTTCTTGTTAAAGCTACATACCAACTCAGTAGACACAAACTGTTCTTTATATAAGCGACATCACCTGATACATTTTCTGGCAAAATAAACATTCATTCACCATTACCCCACGTATTGACTGGCATTATTATACATTTTATATCTGACGTAAATTTTCACTGATATCAGGGGCGATAACCGTGTTTCCTTAACATGTTATTACTGTTATGTTGTTAATGTTTATTACTGTTTATTCTCTGTATTTATTTTTGATGTGCACTGATCACACTTTATAATCTGTAGAAAATGTTACTTTTTCAGGTGACGCATTTAATTAGTATAAATAATTAAAAAAATATCGTGCCTCGTTTGCATATTACAATTGTCTGATACCACCGCGAGTCACTATCAGTCAAATACATATTACTAAACGATTATATGAGTATAGCGGGCACTCGTAACTTTTAGAACTGGTGGAACAGTGACACAATTATACACTTCATATTTAATTCCTATAAAGAACATGTTGTGCCTACTGAGTAGGAATGTGTGTACATTGAAAAAGTATTTTCAAAGTGTGATATGTCATTATGTGGGCGACAGAAATACAAATAAACGTTTAATAACAATTTATTGAAAACAGCCGTAATGTGTATTTGCCATAAAGCAATGTCAGTATAGCATTGAAGTAGCTGGGTATTGAAAAGCGATATGTCCATGAATAAACACATGTCCTTTCGTTAATTACTTCGTGACCAGGAAGTTTCGACCCAAGTGTGAGAAACTGACGGATGTCTAGTTCCTTGAACGTTTGTTCACATAATTACATTTTGTCGTGTGCTGTTTGTTTTAATTCCCCTTTTCCTCAGCAAACCATAGGCTGACAAGACTTTAGAATCATTTATAAATGGAAATGATTCTAAAATGCTGTTAAACCATGATTTTTATTTTGAAATGGGACAAAATATAAAATAACGGCAGACGGCAATTTTCGTTTCCCGCATTAGCCATTACAATGCTAAATAAATGTAGCCACCTGCTGTATTTTTTTCTTCATTTTCTTTTCGATGACAGCACGTTTTGACGGCCCTTGAAAGTTATGTACATTCCAATGTTCAAATAGTACTTTAACATCGGGTGCAAAAAAAGCTGGAGAGTGACGCGGATGGTCGAACAACGAAAGGAAATTGGTAAATCACTCCGAAAGGTAGTTAAATAGCTTGCAGATGATGACGCTCAGAAAGCAAAAGTTAGAATGTGAAAATCTGAAAATCGGTACCCAAATTCCAAAAATATATATTAAATAATCAAAGTACTGAAAGTACTGAACATAGGGTACTACAAGATTAAACTAGATTGATTGATTGATTGATTGTTTGTGTTGCAGTTTCATTAACCATTAAAGGTACATGCCCACTCAGTAGGTACAAAAGGTTCTTTACATCAGAGACATCATCTGAGACATTTCCTGGCAAAATAAACATTCATGCGCCATTATCCCACGTACTGATTGGCATTATTATACATTTTATATCAGACGTAAATTTACACACTGATATAAGGGGCGATAACCGTGTTTGCTTAAAATGTTAACGGACATTACTATTTAATATCTGTATTTATTTTATGATGTGCAATGATCAAACTTTAAAATCTGTCGAAAATGTAATTTTTTCAGGTGACGCATTTCTTTAGTATAAATAATTAAAAAATATCATGCCTCATTTGCATATGAAAATAGCCTGATACCACCGCGCGTCACTATCAGTTAACACTTATTTAATTCCTATAAATGACATTTTTGGCTTACTGAGTGGGCATGTACCTTTAAAGTGCTGGAAACGACAATTGTCGTCTGCTGTTTTAAATATTTTTACATTTTCTCCTCAAAAACATACTGAGACGATTCTACTGCGCTGAAAAAAAAACAGGGGTTTCTAAAGAGATTAAAATATACAAAATGAGCAGACGGCAATTTTATTTTTCAGCGTTTTAATGGTTAAGGGGTAAACTATTGATATGGCACGACTTGAAGTACAGTATGCACTGCTACAGTATGTACCAAAACATTCAACAACATTACAGATTATGCATAGCAAAATCAGAAAGATACGGTAACACATATACAAGACATCATCAAAATGAAAATGCCTTATCGGTACATCGCCAAGTTTACTTCTGTTTTGTGAATTAAATAGTTGGCCCCGGATCGAGTATATTAAAACATACAAATGACGTCATTGGGGAAACCGCTGACAAAATTTTCAATGTATGGAAGCCCAAACTTGTTAGATTTTTTGTTGTCGTATTTTAGTACTTGCATTAATATGGGTATTAATATACGCTGGATGTGTTATACTGTCATTAATTTGTTCCCTGACTGTAAGTTATCACCTTAAATACTGACTTATTGACCCCCTTCCCTGAACGTAGAATTGACACTCATGTTGGCGTGTATTGGCCACCATAGACAAATGTCAATCAGGCCGAATTCGAGAATGTCACTAAAATCCGCTGTAAATCCATCGATAGAGAGAGAGAAAGAGGATTAAACATCAGTTGGACCTACACGTGCGAGTTTTGTTTCGCACATGTGTCGGGTGAGTTTAAAAATAGGCTGTCGGAAGGTCAAACTTGATGTAGTTTGTGTGTTAAACGCGTCGCTTGTTTCGGAGAGTATTTGGAGGGGAGTTAACTCTGTTACTAAATTTAGCGATGACGGCAAATGGGGGCAAATCACGCGCAACAAAATAATCCGATGTATTTTTGTACGTAGAACATCCGTTGTTGATATTGTGCAGTGCAAATAGTTTTTCATAATATTATTTTCAATTAGAGGTTGCGTATGACAGTTAAACGTTGAGTAACACAATGCATTTTGTTGTTATGGTTACTCCAAGATATCACTACCTACCACCGCATCGAGGGGGGTCTGGGGCGTGGCTAACTGTCGGAGGCGATCCCTATACATAGGTATACCCTATGTAATAATATTTGTTTAGCCTCATGTTAATATGCCATAGAAAAAAGTTGGCAAATTATAAGTTGTTTGTTTTCATGGTTGGCTTTGGTGACTGTGACTGAAGAAATTGACGCTGATGGGTTTTACGACCAGTGTAGATCCAGATCAGACTGTGCATCCGCACAGTCTGATCAGGATCTGCACTATTCGCCATTCCGTCAATGAACCCGCCACCATGCGTGTAACAAGCACTGTATATCCTTTTCAGGCTACAGTGGACTGTTTCACCAAACTTCGTACGACTAATATGTTCGTAAGTGCAAATTATGCAAATTATTGGATTTACTGTTATTGAGCATAGGCTGCATATGCAGCTTATACTCGATAAATATAAATCCAACAATTGAAATTTCATGACGATCCTAAATGTGCACATACGAACGTCTTAGTGAAAGGGTCCGCTGGTATGGAGAGTGCTATTTGATCAGGAAGTACACAGGTTACAAATCGCATAAGCCCAATTTCTCCAACCAGATCTTTTAATTACTAATATCCTGTTATCTGTGCTATCAACAATGTTCGATAATTAAGTGTCTTTAGCGGAAGTATATATATATAGTGGGATGAATTCTTCCTAGTTGGCCACACAGGACACGAAACGTCCGTGTTGCTAGATTATGGTGGCTGATTAGGGACATTTCGCCTCGTCGCTCCGTCGCCACGAAGTTTATCGCTCCTTCGCGGCGACGAAGCGATAATTATCGCTCCTTCGCTGCGAAGGAGCGACGAGACGAAGTTTAGTGTCCTTAAACTTCGCTCCGTCGCTCCGTCGCTTCGTCGCTCCGTCGCTTCGTCGCCACGTCGGAGCGATAATTATCGCTTCTTCGCGGCGACGGAGCGATAAACTTCGTGGCGACGGAGCGATAATTATCGCTTCTTCGCGGCGACGGAGCGATAATTATCGCTTCTTCGCGGCGACGGAGCGATAAACTTCGTGGCGACGGAGCGACGGAGCGACGAGGCGAAGTTTAGTGTCCTTAAACTTCGCTCCGTCGCTCCGTCGCCACGAAGTTTATCGCTCCGTCGACACGAAGTTTATCGATCCGTCGCCGCGAAGGGGCGACGAAGCGACGGGGCGACGGGGCGACGGGGCGACGAAGCGACGAAGCGAAGTTTAAGGACACGATAATTATCGCTCCGTCTCCGCGAAGGAGCGATAAACTTCGTGGCGACGGAGCGACGGAGCGGCGAGGCGAAATGTCCCTAATCAGCCACCATACTAGATAGATAACAACATGTTATGATAACAAATTGACATTATGGAATACAACGCGTCGTGTTATTTCCAGGGTAATCGAACGGTTTAATAGTTATTCAAATACACAAACACAGGGCTTCGACCTTATATCATAACTGGGTCATTACATGAATGTGTTTGACGCTTATTATACAAATGTGCAAGATTATAGTTGTAACCAATTGCGAAAGGCGCGTGACATGTTTTTTTTGCGTCTGAAGAAAAGGTAATTTAAATTTGATAACTTGTTCGTAATTGCAAAATTATGATAGTCTGTAAATTACACATTAACAATGTTTTCTTGTAAACAATTATTGAATTTACATTTATTGAGCATAGGCTGCATGTACAAACTACAGCAAGGATGCACTGACGTGACCATCGCTAGTGGAATAACAGGACTAACCGAAACAACAATAACAACAACAACAAAGCACGATCACAATCTGTAGCGGAATTAGAGCAGCAGAATTAAGAACAACAACAACAACAACAACAATAAAGAGCAACACAATGGAAAATACAACAAGTATTTCGACTGAATCACGCCATCTAGCGGAGGAGATGAACAGTGACATGGCGTCAGCAGTTTTACCTGTCACCATCTTCGTTGGAATAGAGGCGGGTATGGCGTTCTTTGGCAACTTGTTAATTGTATACGTTTTTGTTTTTAAGTACCACAGTTGCAATTTCAAATATTTCGTGCTGTGTCTGTCCGTGATTGACATTACCAGCAGCTTGACAACATTACCTGGAGAGATAGTCACGCAGACGCACTGGTATGTTTATCCGTATCCAATGATTTGCAAAATAAAATCTTTCTTCAACGTGTTTACTGTGATGGCGTCCGCTCTGTGTCTTTTGGTGATTGGCGTTGACAGATTCCGGAAGGTTTGCCGCCCGTTCGGCTGGCAGATTAAGACACGGACATCCGTGGTTTTGTGCTTAGTGATTCTATTCATATCGACCGTCGTAGCCTTCCCGGTCGCACTCTTCTGGGGTACCCACGACGACAATGTTACGTACAAGGAGGAGTCAGTGATCGTCACCGTATGCGAGATAGACCAGGCATACGTACACACACGCGCACCGTTGGCGTACTCGGTTACTATTTCCGGCACGATAGGCACTGCCCTAGTCGCTATGCTAGTACTGTATGTGTTCATTGTAAAAGCGCTCTTCAAGCGGAAATCACCAAAACGCGACGTTCAACCGACTGAAAGGGGAAACGAACCACCTCCAAACAGCAACGTGCTGCTGGAAGTGCCAAACCTTCTGCACGTTGACTCGTCAAGTGCCATAGAATACGCACATTCCTATGCTGACGAGTTCACAACGCGTAGTATGACGGAAACGTCAAACAACGCATCGTCCGATGAAAACAAGAAACAAACTACTCAGAAACCACAGTGCAAACGATATCGAGCGATATCGACAACGGAGAGAAACGCCATTGTACGGAGAAAGACGATCATCATGCTGGTTCTAACATCAGTGTTTATTATAACCACGGTTTTGTACCTAACGCTACTCTCGTGTATAGCCATGGACGTGTTAGACAATATGTCCGACTCGGGAAAAGCCGTGTATTTCTTCTTCTTCCGACTTTACTTCATAAACCACGCGGTCAACCCATGGGTGTACGGGTTTCTCGACCCGCATTTCCGTAAGGTGATTAATACCTGCAAGACATCATGATAAGCGGTAGTTTCATTTGCCAGTGACGAAGGGTCTAATTAAACCATTGAATGACAGTGAAACCCCTCTAACCCACGGGGAAAATATAAATGTTTACTTAGATGTGTTTCGCTGTTATGTATATCCGATTACAATGACGCTTCATGATTGCAAAACACTAGAATGTGTCATGAAGTGCTCAAAATATCTGATTTACAGTGGAACATGTCCAAACCGGACACCCTGGGGACCTCACAGGGTGTCCCGTTTGGAGGGGTTCCATTGTATATGGATAGGATAATTATGTTTCAGCGATAAAGTCTGATTATTTTGATTATTTTTTCATATAAATATACATTTATGTTGTTACTACTCATTTGAACCGCTCTATTAAAAGTAGGCGCCTAGGTCATACAGAATTGTTCCTGGCCATGAACATAACGGACC
>JAQRGA010000070.1:0-15313 GCA_029237695.1 Conchocele bisecta | reverse complement strand
GCAATGTTTGTTGGACACGAGGATACAGTTTAGTAAATCACGTTCGTCTATATGTACGATTGATAAAGTTTGTGGGTTATCTCCTCGTAAATGCGGCCGAACCGTGATTTAACTGTGGCATGAATGTTAATTCACCGTTAAGAAATGTCAAGTTCAAGAGACTTGACTGCCGTGCCGCTTAATTATACCCACTTTTTTGTAAAAAAAAACGGGTATATTGTTTTCGTCACGGGTGTCCGTCCGTCCGTACACGTCCGTACGTCCGTCCGTACGTCCGTCACGTTTCTTGTAACTCGAAAAACTTTTTCACCTTCATACCTACGCGCCTGATATTTGGTATGTAGCTTCGTTATCATGTGCAGATGCGCAAAGTGAATTTGGATTTTTGATCCGACCCTCCATCATGGATTATCTCCCCTTTCGGACTCAGAATTTCCCATTTTTTCCTCGTAACTCGAAAAACTTTTTCACCTTCATACCTACGCGCCTGATATTTGGTATCTGTAGCTTCGTTATCATGTGCAGATGATGCAAAGTGAATTTGGGATTTTTGATCCGACCCTCCATCATGGATTATCTCTTTCGGACTCAGAATTTCCCATTTTCCCATCCTCGTAACTCGAAAAACTTTTTCACCTTCATACCTACGCGCCTGATATTTGGTATGTAGCTTCGTTATTTCATGTGCAGATGCGCAAAGTGAATTTGGATTTTTGATCCGACCCTTCCATCATGGATTATCTCCCCCTTTCGGACTCAGAATTTCCCATTTTTTCCTCGTAACTCGAAAAACTTTTTCACCTTCATACCTACGCGCCTGATATTTGGTATGTAGCTTCGTTATCATGTTCAGATGCGCAAAGTGAATTTGGATTTTTGATCGACCCTCCATCATGGATTATCTCCCCTTTCGGACTCAGAATTTCCCATTTTTTCCTCGTAACTCGAAAAACTTTTTCACCTTCATACCTACGCGCCTGATATTTGGTATGTAGCTTCGTTATCATGTGCAGATGCGCAAAGTGAATTTGGATTTTTGATCCGACCCTCCATCATGGATTATCTCCCCCTTTCGGACTCACAATTTCCCATTTTTTCCTTGTAACTCGAAAAACTTTTTCACCTTCATACCTACGCGCCTGATATTTGGTATGTAGCTTCGTTATCATGTGCAGATGCGCAAAGTGAATTCGGATTTTGGATCCGACCCTCCATCATGGATTATCTCCCCCTTTCGGACTCACAATTTCCCATTTTTTCCTTGTACTCGAAAAAAACTTTTTCACCTTTCATACCTAGCGCCTGATATTTGGTATGTAGCTTCGTTAAGTGCAGTGGCAAAGTGATTGGTTTTTTGACCGTCCCTCCTCATGATTATCTCCCCCTTTGGACCCCCTTCCCTACATTGTAAGTCGAAAAACTTTCTCACCTTAATACCTACATTTTGATATTTGATATGTAGCTTCGTTATGATGTGCAAAGTGAATTCCGATTTTTGATCGGACCCTTCCATCATGGATTATCTCCCCTTTCGGACTTAGAATTTCCACTATTTTTGCTCGTAGGTCGATACTTTTTCTACCTTAATACCTACGCGTCTGATATTTGGTTCGTAGCTTCGTTTTGATGTGCTGATGCGTAAAGTGAATTCGGATTTTTTATCCGACCCTCCATCATGGATTACCTCCCCCTTTCGGACTTAGCATTTGGGGAAAGTGGGTATATTGCGATGGCGCGCCATCGACTTTTTCTAGTTATTATTTTTATGTTAAAGTAGTTGATGTGGATTAATTCAGGTTTAAGTGAATCCCTTTAACATATTTGTGCAACTTTTAACACATTTGAGCGGCGACGTTTTTGATTTCTATAGATGTGTGAAAACTTACCTGAAATAATCTCGCTGATTCAGACTTGGCGGTGCCGGGCGCTTAATTTTCATATGGACTTATCAGAATACGAATGAGAAGGACTCGATTCCACTTTGACTATCGGGACTCGATTTCCCCTTTGACTAAACCAAAATATCGATTTATCAGGAGTGAAATACATGATCTATAAAGGGAATTCGGCCGGGAACTTGGACGTATATTGAGATAAACAGGTATATCGAGGTAAACGATATCGAGATAACGAGAATCAGCTGTATTATCAATTTGTATCCATATCTGAGAGAGACTGCCTATCACAATTACGGTAACCATTTCAACCAGAGCTCCAGTTAAGGTGCGTAATTTGATCAACTTTGGGGAAACTTTTGTTATTTCTTCGCCAAAAAGTTGGGATTCTAAAGCAATCCCAACTTGCCATTTTTCGTGAAGAAAGATTTCAAAAGTACAGATCATAAACCAACATGTGAAAGACTATAGATCCAGATAAGCTGGCTCATTCCATTTTGTTCTAAACACATCCCACCCCCTCAATGTTTTCATTAATGGAATAGTTAAAAAACTAACATGGAAAATCCAATGATATTTAGGGGTGAAAGGGTTAATCTTACCTGGCCAGTGATTCCACAATATCGGCTGTACCAAGATATATAATCCAAATGTGCCACAAACCCGCATGTCTGCAATAAAAATACAGTATGTATTTAACCCTTAGATCACTACACACAATAATTGTTGTCTGCTGTTGCTTTACATCTAGCCTTATTTCTCAATAAAAACATGCTTTGACAGCACTTTACAATCATTTCCATTACCATAAAGTGCTGTCAAAGCATGCTTTTGGTGATAAAAATGGAAAACAAAAAAATAATATAGCGGTGTCGGGGGGGGGGGGGGGGGGGGGGGGGGTTAATGGTATTTACCATGCTGTCAACAGCTAATACCTGAGATGACAGTGTACTAAATCGGGGATATTTGTGATTTGCGTGCTATTTTTGGTTTGACACTGCGGTTACGTTCTATGATACATAAACAACAAATTCAGCAGGTATCACCGTCTCAACTGTTTGCTCAATGACCTGGAACTCAAATGCAAAATGGCCATCTTAATATTTTTGTTTGCCCCAAAACCAATATTTCCAGATATTTTCCCTCAAATTGTGTATTACCATTCATTTATTTCGTATATATGATGAGTGAATGTTTCTGTGCATGGAACAAATGAAACTACCTGGGGGCCATTTCACTAAACTTCGCACGACTAAAATGTTCGTAAGTGCAAAATTACGATAGTCTGTAAATTTCACATTAACAATGTCCTAAATTTGCACTTACGAACATTTTAGTTGTACGAAGTTTAGTAAAACGCCCCCTGGTCGTTTTTGCCGTTGCAACAGAGTCTAAATCAGTCCAAGTGACTGAAAGAAAAACAGTGAAGACCCGTTCACCCTGTTCGTAAGTGCAAATTTAGGATCGTCTGGAATTGATGAATTGACATTTATTGAGCATAGGCGGCATATGCAGCCTATGCTCAATAAATGTAAATCCAATAATTGTTTACAAGAAAACATTGTTTATGTGAAATATACAGACTATCATAAGTTTGCACTTACGAACATTTTAGTCGTACGAAGTTTAGTGAAACGGGCCCCTGTTCCTTCCTTCTGCAGATAGTTATTGTTGCTAAATTAGTCCATCGGCTGTTTTAGAAAAGCTCAGTATCCTATTTCACCAACATTGCAATGCATACTTATCTAGCATAAAGTATATTTGGCGGGAGAAATTTTCAATTTAAGGATAAATTTATTAATTTTTATTACACTGAATTTATTACATTATCACAGCCATTTTGGCTGTGATAATGTAATAAATTCAGTATAATAATAATTCTGCATACTTATAATTATCAAATATATGCAGTCGTTAGTTCTATATGAAATAATGCATTTCGGGAAAAATAAATGATTACTCCCTCAAAGTATACTTTACTAGATAAGTATACTTTGCAATTTTGATGAAATCGTCTAAAGGCCATAGCAAGTTCTTTCTCTGTTAAGCGTCCGCATGCTGGAAGGTTTTGAAAATGGTTCTGTGAAAAAACAAGGTGTATGCAATTTTACACTATCTAAAGCAGTAGGATCAGTAATAATCTTACAACTTTTATAATGGACAATGACCCAATTCAACTCCCAGGTAACAAAGGAGCCAAGGATAAAAACGTACCTGGGGGCCAAAGAAGGCAAATTGTGATTCCTACCGTTAATTTACCGTTAATTTACCGTTAATTTACGCCGTCACGTTCATCCGACCAACCCCACCCACCGGATACGTAGGGAAGCTTTGGTCAACTGGGTGGACGCTTAACATAGAAAAATATGGTATGGCCTCCTCTAAATTTCAAGTTTGAATAAACACCTGGGTGGACAAAGTTTAATTGCAGATCATTATTGCAAACATTATCTTGAATTTTCAATAAGAAATGTTTTCAGCTTCATAAAGTTTCCATAAGTAGTAAATTTACATGAATAATTTCTAAATGGCCGCCAAAGAATTTGAGATAGTGTTAATATTTTCAGTCTCCAATGACATATTTAAGTGTATTTATTAGGTTATATTATGTGAATTCTGATGAAATCAGTAGATGACTGTAGAAAACAAGATAAAAGAGTGCTGAAGGTCACAATATACGCCCGTCGAGGCAAGGCCAGTTAACAAGGGGACATAGTCACTGAAAACTAATAGAGTTCTTCATCTTGCCTTGATAAACATGTAGACCGAATTTGGTTACAATCCGTCGAGTAGAACTTGAGTTATTGCGTGGACAAAAATACAATCCGAAAATAAAACAAGAATTCCGCCACGGAAGCGGTGTCGCGCCTGAAAATGCCTTGTCGGTACAAAACAATGTTGTAGCAGGATTTTTGTTAAAGTTTTTGCATTACTTTCACATGGACATGCATATCATGGGGTCACACATTGATTAACCCATTTCATGTTGAGGAAACGTCATTTTGTTTGTGTTAAATAAATCCTAAATATTTTCTATGTCTTTCCAAGTATATGTCGTGACACCATTTGAACAATCTCGTTGAGACGGTGCAAATGAGTGGTCACAACATATACTTTCATTGAGAAAATATAAATAAAATATTTAAAAAATTTCATACCCGTAAAGATGGGTAATGGTGTTTTAACAGCCTTTCAACAGCTAAGGTATATTAGGTCATATTTGAAGGTAAAACAGGTCAAGGTCATGTGAATTGGTAGCATGAGTGTGTTCCTAATGCTGACATGTATCAAGTGTCCAAATATTGAAGCAATCCGTAAAGTAATATTAAAGTTATAGCATGATGACGAAGCTATTACAAAGTTTTTGACGCAAAAATTTGAAGGTAAAACAGGTCATGGTCATGTGAATTGGCGGCATGAGTGTGCTTCTAATGCCTACATGTATCAAGTGTCCAAATATTGAAGCAATCCGTAAGGTAATATTAAAGTTATAGTATGATGACGAAGCTTGTACAAAGTTTTTGACATTTCGGACGACGACGACGGAAAAAGCGGCGACTATAGTCGCGCCTTCTGCTAAAGCAGGCACGACAAAAATGGCCACCAAGGGGAGTAACACTAAGATTATCATCAGAAATTTTTGAAAATGAATGTACATTGTTATTGCGAGGACAAGGATACAAAGTTCGAAAATTAAAAATGGCTGCCAAGGGGAGAAAGTCATCGAAAATCAAGGGTTCTTCATCTTGCCGTGATAAACATGTATACAGAATTTAGTTACGCTCCATCAAGTAGAACTCTAGTTATTGTGCGGTGAATACATAATACGTTCCATTTTTTCAAACGGGCGTATAATAATAACTAGACTAGAAATGTGGCCTGTCGGCACACGAATGCCCCGCTGGCAGCCAAAGAAAACGAGGCTATTTGATTATAAGCCATTTACCCGAGCGTTAAGGTTTTGAACGCACCTTGACCCTGGGCTTAGTGGGGGCGGGACGAATGTGGATTTGTCACAGGGCGGTAGAGGACCATTGTAGCAATGCGTGTGTGAAATGTGAAGCAGATCCGAGCAAGGAAACACAAATTATAAGCCATTTAACTGAATGTTAAGGTTTCAAACGCACCAAGTCTGTGACCTTGACCCTGTGCTTAGCGGGGGCAGGACGAATGTGGATTTGTCACAGGGCAGTAGAGGACCATTGGAGCAATGCGTGTGTGAAAGTTAGTGTAGGATCGAGAAACGCGCACGTAGATTTGTCCCAAAGTGGCAAGCAAACATTTAAAGTGGAAAAGGTCAAGGCCAAAGGTCAAGGTCGAAGTATGGGTGGTGGAGTGTAGGGCATGTTCAGTATCATGTGTATAAATAATAAATATTTAAGATTGGCATGTATTGAGAAGTTAGTGTAGGATGAGAAACGTGCAGTAGATTTGTCCCATGCCAAGCAAACATAAAGTGGAAAAGGTCAGGCCAAAGGTCAAGGTCGAAGTTATGGTGGAGTGTGTAGGGCAAAATATATGTATCATGATATAAGCGATTGAAAAGTATTGAAAAAGTTAGTAGGATTGAGAAACGTGCACGTAGATTTGTCCCAAAGTGCCAAGCAAACATTTTAAAGTGGAAAAGGAAAAGGTCAAGGCCAAAGGTCAAGGTCGAAGTACTGTGTGGAGTGTGTAGGGCATGTTCATATGTACATGTGTATAAATATTTAACGATGGCAAAAGTATTGAAAAGTTAGTGTAGGATTGAGAAACGTGCACGTGATTTGTCCAAAGTGCCAAGCAAACATAAAGTGGAAAAGGTCAAGGCCAAAGTCAAGTCGAATACTGTTGGGGTGGAGTGTGTAAGGCTGTTTATATGTATCAGTGTTATAAATAGTGACATAATATGTGAAGCCATGTAGAAGTTACTAAAGAATATGGTAATATCGGGACGTACGGACGGACGGGACGGACGTACGGACGGATGATGGTAACACTATATGCCCCCGTACCTTTCGGTAGCGGGGGCATAAAAATGTGTACATAGAACACGATGCGCCACATATCACTTGGATGGTAAATGAGGAAATAATCCATGGCCCAGTGTCAAATTAAAAATATAAATTCACTTTAATCATCTGCACACCAAGCATCAAGCCTCCAGCTATTACGTTTTACAAATTACAAGGGAAGATAGAGAATCATTAGAGACAGGCATGTTTGAAAAATCAAAACGTTTGGTGAAAGGAAACGGAGATTATAACAAATATCTCCCAACGTTAAGTTTATGACAGCACAAAGACTGTGACCTTGACTTTGGGGTTAACAGAGGTCTGAGTGTCGTGGATTTGTCACTGCATGATAGAGAATCATTAGAGACAGGCATGTTTGAAATATCAAAACGTTTGGTGAAAGGAAACAGATATTATAACAAATATCTCCCAAAGTTAAGTTTATGACAGCACAAAGACTGTGACCTTGACTTTGGGGTTAGCGGGGGTCTGAGCATCGTGCAATTGTCACAGCAAGAAAGATAGAGAATCATTAGAGAAAGACATGTGTGAAATATCAAAACGTTTGGTGAAAGGGAACAGAAATTATAACAAATTTCCTCCGAACGCGAAGTTTTCAAATTTTTGAAGACGGACGGAGGACGGACGGACGGACGGACCGGGACCGGATCCGGACGGACAGATGCTGACTACAACACCGGGAGTATGCCATAAGCACTCCTTTCTTAGTAAGGCGCGCTAAAAATTACCACCAACGGGAAATAAGTCATCTGAAAAATTTTGAATCAATATGGTTCTTCAGTTTGCTGTGATGAACTTGTATACATACTAACTCTGAATTTTACCCTTGAACTTAGTCTTCATCAGCCATTTTGACCATCGAATTCTGGTAACTATTGAACACCCTGGTATGGAAATGTTTGGGTGTCGGTGTTTACCGTAATAACCCTGAATATTCGTACAATTTGTTTTGGATTTCCCAAAACAATTGTATCCAAATACATTGACATTGTGATAAACCAGTACAACACACTACCGCTGAATATTGTGACGACTCACTGTTGTGGGAAAACCATATTGTTATATGTGTTCTCATGGACATTTGGGGAACAATCAAAACTATTGCCCCAAGGTTCTGTGGACGACCTGAGGCACTTAGTGCATCGGTTCATCCACAGCACCGAGGGGCAATATGTTTAAACCCTTTCAACACCAGTAACTTAATAGGATGTTCCATGCCAATGTTTCACGCTATTTCATTAATTTTGTTCATTCAAATTATCCCATTCTTCTAAAAGGGTACCGTAATCTGTACGACGTTTAAAATTATTAACAAACAGTGGAGATCCTGATGAGACGGCTCGTTACGAGCCGGCTCATCTGGATCTGCACTGTTTGCAAACATTGTCTCTATAGAGGTCTGTGGTGTTGAAAGGGTTAATAAAACAGTTATTTCATGGTCATTTGGGGAACAGTCAAAGCTATTGCCCCGAGGTGCTGTGGACGACCCGAGGCACTATTGCCCAGAGGCCGAGGGCAATAGTGCATCGGGTCGTCCACAGCACCGAGGGGAATATGTTTTGACTGTTCCCCGAATGACAATACGCAAACATGCAACAGTGTACATGTATGTGACGCATTGAATGTAAATTTGGTGTGGGGCGCCTCGACAGACCGATCTAAATTTTATGACGTAATCTTTATGATGTCATAAATTTCAGGGGTGAAATAGTTGTGACTATTGACCGGGCTCGCGGAACTATTGACCAGGCACATGAAAACCCAGGGAATTAGTCAAAACTATGGAATATCAATTAGAAAGGAAGTAGGGTAATAATTAGGGTTAACCTACTGCCTGTTCCACGTTTTGCTGCCGACAAACATTTGGCTATTAAACACATTAAATCTAAAAAATATTTAAAAGTAAGTACTTTTTTTTATAAATAACAAAAAAGTCACCCTCCCCAAAAAAAATTATTTCATGAAATTCCCTCAAATATTAATTTTATTTATTTTATTGCGAAAAAACGATTTCCCTATGGGAATTTAACATGGAGGCTAAAAACAGATTTTTTTAATTTGTGGAAATCAATATTTCATGGAATTAAAATTTAAATATTTTTTATATTTAATGTGTCTATAGCCAAAAGTTCGTCGGCAGCAAAACGTGGAACAGACAGTAAATACTCGGAGACAATTTACCTGCACTATGCTTGGTAATATCTCCTCATTGCCATTGTCCAGAAAGGAAGTGACCAGCATGTTCAAAATTAAAAATCATCACGAGTTCGTCTCCAGCCTGCTTCAGATGCTATTTCACCTTCTGGCCAACTGAAAGCGTCGGAAAGTGAAATCTTTAGCTAATTTCACCAAAATTGAAAAGTATACTATCTTGCTAAGTACACTTTTAGGAAGAAATATTTCAATTTAAGGATAAATGTACATGTATTACTTTTTATTAAACTGAATTTATTACATTATCACAGGTCGGAAATTTGTGAACTTTTGACATAATTTACCGTTACACAGGAACTTGTGTGAACTTTCGACATCATTTACACAGCAATGAAATTTTTGTGAACGTTTAAAATCATTTACACAGGTCTGAAATGTATGTGAACGTATCATTTACACTGGTCTGTTTGTTTGTTTGTTTATTGGTGTTTAACGGCCTATCAACAGCTAAGGTCATGTAAGACCGGGCAAACGAGTTCAATCCCATTTTAACCTGCTGCATTGGGGGGAAAATCCCAAAATCAGAACGGAATATTTACATCAAGAACAAATATATTCAGCCCTGAAATTAGAATAACCTGACCTGGCACACAGGTCTGAAATGTATGTGAACATATCATTTACACAGGTCTGAAACGTATGTGAACGTATCATTTACACAGGTCGGGAATGTATGTGAACATATCATTTACACAGGTCTGAAATGTATGTGAACGTATCATTTACACAGGTCTGAAATGTATGTGAACGTATCATTTACACAGGTCTGAAACGTATGTGAACGTATCATTTACACAGGTCTGAAATGTATGTGAACGTATCATTTACACAGGTCTGAAATGTATGTGAACGTATCATTTACACAGGTCTGAAACATATGTGAACGTATCATTTACACAGGTCGGGAATGTATGTGAACGTATCATTTACACAGGTCCGAAATGTATGTGAACGTATCATTTGCACAGGTCTGAAACATATGTGAACGTATCATTTACACAGGTCTGAAATGTATGTGAACGTATCATTTACACAGGTCTTAAAAGTATGTGAACGTATCATTTATACAGGTCTGAAACGTATGTGAACGTATCATTTACACAGGTCTGAAACGTATCATTTACACAGGTCGGGAATGTATGTGAACGTATCATTTACACAGGTCTGAAATGTATGTGAACGTATCATTTACACAGGTCGGGAATGTATGTGAACGTATCATTTACACAGGTCTGAAACGTATGTGACCGTATCATTTACACAGGTCTGAAACGTATGTGACCGTATCATTTACACAGGTCTGAAACATATCATTTACACAGGTCGGGAATGTATGTGAATGTATTATTTACACAGGTCTGAAATGTATGTGAACGTATCATTTACACAGGTCTGAAACGTATGTGAACGTATCATTTACACAGGTCTGAAACGTATCATTTACACAGGTCGGGAATGTATGTGAACGTATCATTTACACAGGTCTGAAACGTATCATTTACACAGGTCGGGAATGTATGTGAACGTATCATTTACACAGGTCTGAAACGTATGTGAACGTATCATTTTACACAGGTCGGGAATGCATGTGAACATATCATTTGTACACAGGTCTGAAAGTATGTAACGTATGGTGAAACGTAATCATTTACACAGGTCTGATGTAATGTATGTGAAGTATCATTTACCGTTGGGAATGTATGTGAACATACATTTCACACAGGTCTGAAATGTATGTGAACGTATTATTTACACAGGTCGGGAATGTATGTGAACGTATCATTTACACAGGTCTGAAACGTATGTGAACGTATCATTTACACAGGTCGAATGCATGCAAATGACATATCATTTACGCAGGTCTGAAACGTATGTGAACGTATCATTTACACAGGTCGAAATGTATCGTGAACGATCATTTACACGGTTGGGAATGTATGTGAACATATCATTTACACAGGTCTGAAACGTATGTGAACGTATTATTTACACAGGTCGGGAATGTATGTGAACGTATCATTTACACAGGTCTGAAATGTATGTGAACGTATCATTTACACAGTCTGAAATGTATGTGGACGTATCATTTACACAAACGTTTGACATCATTTACTCAACTTGTCAAGACATTAGTTCTGAAATGTTTGTCAACTTTTCATGTCATTTATGGAAAATAAATAACAACACACAGAGATACATAAACCGTACCGACAGACCTATAGCCTCGTGTTCATGGGTATCGGTGGTCTTGTTGTTTAACGTTAGGTATTTAATAAAATTTATATAGACATTATGTCCGTGTGTGACATGTCACAATTCAACCATATCTAAATACGTTCCAGCAATGAATTTGTCTGTTCAAACTCCTGTGTTGACATATTTCTGAATCAGAAAACACCTGATTGGTCACCAAAGCATGTAGCCTATTTCACCAACATTGCAAAGTATACTTTGAGGGTTAAATTTTCAATTTAAGAATAAATTTATTACCGGTAATTTTATTATACTGTATGTATTACATTATTACAGCCAAAATCGATTAGACAATTACGTTTCCATTTAGAAACAATTTGATGAATCAGATGAATGCATGTATGAAATATCAAGGCGTTCCATGAAAGGAAACAGATGTTATAAGACATTTACCCCAACGTTAAGTTTATGAATGTGCTAAGTTTGTGACCTTGACCTTGGGGTAAGGGGTGGGTCATGGATTTGCTATAGCATGATAGAGTATCATCAGATGAATGCATGTATGAAATATGAAGGTGTTCCCTGTAAATAAACAGAAGTTACACAACAATTAATGCAACGTTAAGTTTATGAACATGCTAAATTTGTGACCTTGACCTTGGGTGGTGGGTCGTGGATTTGCTACAGCATGATAAAGGGTCATCTGAGGAATGCATGAATGATATATCAAGGCGTTCCATGAAAGGAAACAGATGTTATACGACATTTACCCCAACGTTAAGTTTATGAATGTGCTAAGTTTGTGACCTTGACCTTGGGAAGGGGTAGGCGGTGGGTCATTGATTTGCTATAGCACGATAGGCTAACATCAGATGAATGCATGTATGAAATATCAAGGCGTTCCATGAAAGGAAACAGATGTTACAAGACATTTACTCCAATGTTAAGTTTATGAATGTGCTAAGTTAGTGACCTTGACCTTGGCAAGGGGTAGGCGGTGGGTCATTGATTTGCTCTAGCATGATAGGCTATCATCAGATGAATGCATGTATGAAATATCAAGGCGTTCCATGAAAGGAAACAGATGTTACAAGACATTTACTCCAATGTTAAGTTTATGAATGTGCTAAGTTTGTGACCTTGACCTTGGGGTAAGGGTTGGGCGGCGGGTCATGGATTTGCTATAGCACGATAGAGTATCATCAGATGAATGCATGTATGAAATATCAAGGCGTTCCATGAAAGGAAACAGATGTTATAAGACATTTACCCCAACACTAAGTTTATGAATGTGCTAAGTTTGTGACCTTGACCTTCGGGAAAGTGGTGGGTGTGGTCATGGATTTGCTATAGCACGATAGAGTATCATCAGATGAATGCATGTGTGAAATATGAAGGTGTTCCCTGTAAATAAACAGAAGTTACACAACATTTACCCCAACGTTAAGTTTATGAACATGCTAAGTTTGTGACCTTGACCTTGGGGTAAGGGTTGGGTGGTAGGTTGTGGATTTGCTACAGCATGATAGAGTGAGTGAGTGAATAAGGCTTAACGTCCGCTTTTCTGACATAGAGGTACAAGCCTCAGGGAGTCTACACGCAGACGGGTCAACGGGGTTGTGTCCCGTATCCACCTGTCCGAGGGGGGTAAATCCCAACTTCAGAACTCAATATTTACAATCAAAATATATATTGTCCTGAAATTAGAACAACCTGATCTGGTGCCAGGCCCTCGCCACACCAGCATCATTTATCCCATTACCTAAAAGTAATAGGATTAGCGCTAATCTTACTTTTATATATGGGGCATAGCCTGACTCAACTCTCACATACAAGAAAGCCAAAAATGTACATGAGGGCCAAATCCGGTATAGTGGGTTCCGGAAAGTATGAACCCAATCGTTAAGCCAGTTTAGTCGCCTTTTACGACAAGCAATGGCTACTGCAGCACTATTCTCAGGATCAGTTGATCCCGCCCCGGTGCCTGCACGGGGCACAGCATGATAGAGGGTCATCTGAGGAATGCATGTATGAAATAACAAGGTGTTCCATGAAAGGAAACAGAAGTTATATGACATTTACCCCAACGTTAAGTTTGTGGACGCCGTCGGGTATGCCATAAGTTCTTCTGCACGAAGTTAAAAATGAAAGTCGAAAGTAAATTCGATTTAAAAGGAGAATAGTGGCTTGTCAATGGCAGAAGGTCTGAGCATTTGCAGAATTTCTTCATTTTCACGTGTCTATCATAGAAATGCGATTTTATAAACAGAAGATGAGCCACTGTTGACTTGAATTAGAGAATTAGAGAATTAGTCAAGCATGACTTGCCACGAAGTGGACTTCATAGTTGGACGGCGATCCGATGAATGTGTGGAAAAATGTGCACTTGAAAGCAAATACACCGATACCCGCGTTACCCCCGATACCCGTGAACGTGGTGGCTATAATTATGTGTCTGGAGAAATGGGCTTTTGTGACCAATGAATAACATGTGTTACATACCGAGGCTAACATAAGTCTGATTGGATTGTTCGATAAGCATCTTGAAAACGGTGTGGAGAACGTACAGGTTTTTACTGGTGGGATGGTCGTGCATAAAGTCGATGGCCCTTCCCAGCTCATCAATGTCACCTCTGAAAAAGGTGAAAGTTGACCTCTTTGTATGCTAGCAGTCAGAGCTACAGATAAGCTGCATATTTGCTTAAATACCCAATTAAAATTGCCAAAAACCCAATTGAAATCAGAAGTAGCGAGTATCAAAAAGCAATAACAATTTTGTGGTACCTTTATCATGCTGCAGTAAACAATAAACAGACCACAAACATAGCATATTTTTCTTACTTTCCATGAAAACACATATTGGTATTTCATTATAATTGTCTCAATTCTAATGAAATGCCAAGACATGTTTTCATTTCAAAGCAAACTATTCAATAATTGCTGTCTATTGATGTGTAAACAGTGTGATTTTATTTTACCCAATTAAAATTATTGAAATACCCAATTGCTTCAGAAATGATGGAGTGAATTACTAATTCCTTATCTGGAGCCCTGAGCAGTGAAAATAATAAGCAACACAATAGAACTATTTTCTTATTTCTATATGTAAAGATGTCTTGGAATTTCATCAGTATTGTGCCCTTCTTCAGGCGCAAGAACGCTCAAGGGCAGACAATGTATTTTCATCAAGCTATTATATGCATGAATTTATCTGCGAGAGAAAACCCGTAATTGTCAACTACAAACAGAGCTCCAGATAAGCTGCGTATTTGCGTAAATACCCAATTAAAATTGCCAAAAACCCAATTGAAATCAGAAGTAGCGAGTATCAAAAAGCAATACAAAATTTTTTGGTACCTTTATCATGCTATAGAAAACAATAAACAGACCACATAGATAGCATATTTTTCTTATTTTCAATGAAAACACATCTCGGTATTTCATTCAAGGAGACAATTCTAATGAAATGCCAAGACATATTTTCATTTCGAAGGAAACTATTCAATAATTGCTGTCTGTTAATGTGTAAACAGTATTGTGATTTTATTTTACCCAATTAAAATATTGAAATACCCAATAGCTTCAGATATGATGGAGCGAAACTACTCAATTACTAATTCCTTATCTGGAGCCCTGTACAAATAATACACTGTCAACAGAACAACGTAATCACCCGCGTGTCGTTATAAAAAAAAACCACCCCACATAAAAATTCATACACAGATGCAAACGCCCCCGAAACATAATAAAATGCATATTCAGAAATGTCATAAATAGGATATTCCATCTTACATGTTTGAATAGCTTGAAATAATACACTTGTGTACGTTGGCTTCTGCTTAAACAACTTGTTCGCTTCACTTACTTGTTGTTGATGAGGGAGCCGACGTACACTTGTGTATTATTTCACGCTATTTCAAACATGTAAGTAGGATGGGAATATCCTCTATATCATGAACATAACGGAGCACTGCACAAGGGGGCTATTCTTAACAA
>JAQRGA010000698.1:0-12322 GCA_029237695.1 Conchocele bisecta | reverse complement strand
TCGTGACTGGTGACCCGCACAATGCACGAAACATCATAACATAAATATCCCATAGTGTTGTTTTACATCGCCATAGTCATTCATTCTCTAGCTGTCCTAGGATGATTTGAATATAGTGCAACAATTGTAACATTTGGTACATTGTTAGGTCAATATTGGCACCATATGGGAAAATATATCTGAAAAAAATGTGCTCGCATTTGGTTTCCGACATTCAAAAATTTTAATTTAAAATTTAATTAATTTTATTTTAAATTTTCTTTTCGGAAAGTTGTCCATTGTTTTTTAAAGCCTGTATTAAAATTATTTTCACATTCTGCAACAATAGTACCATCAAATGCCTGTCCAGTACCTTTTTATTTCATTACAAAATGGTCAAAAACTGCATGAGAATGGAATTGGATTTTTTACGAACAGACGTAGCATTGCCTCGGCCGGTGCCCTCGGAACAATGAGAATGCGGGATTTTACATCATTTGATTCGTGTGGTGCACATTTTATAGTCGTCGAGAGTGGCAGATTTTCCATTAAAAAAGTCCCACTTGGTTCTCATTGCAAACTGGACTACTTGATATGTCTGAAAAGGTTAAATAATATTTTTTTTTTCCACATTTGCCCCATTTGAGGACAGACCTCAGTACACAGATAGACTGCTTACCGGGTCGGGTACCCTCAAAAAATTTAATAGTCCGGAAAAAAGGAAAAAATTACATATGTTTTGTTGTTGCAGGTGCTTTGAGGCAGGTTCGGGTGCTCTGATGTGGGTTTATTTAAATGCATGGTGGAGAACCAGTGTTTATACACTGGGGCTTACTAGTACACAGCCAATATCTTGCAAGTTTGGAATGATTATTTTGTGTAGGCAGGGACACATTGTAAAATGGAAGTGTGATGCGGACTCTGCGTCTTGTTGTGACGTCGATGATTTTTTGATTTTTGACCCGCTGTCAAGGGGGTGTTTTCCTTTCCTGTCAAAAAAGAAAAACGAAATGGGTCACCGGGTGTTGACAAGTTGGTTGTGAAGGACGGCTTGATCCAGTTCGTCAAATAGACATTGTAACTCAATGTGTGATTCCCAATGTTTTATGCTTTTGTAACAGGCGGTTGAGTTTGAAAATTGAACCCCTAAACGCTAATATGTTTAATATAACAGATTCTATCTGTGTGTTTAGGGCTGTCTGTCAAGAGCAGCCATGTTTGACCAGCAAAAATTCAACAATTGACAAAAAAGTTACTGCAGCCAAGATGAATAAAATTTTCTTCAGCAGTTAGTCTGTATGGGGCCTAACGAAGGTTAGAGGCCAGTGTAATAAACAGTATTTGTTTCTGTTTTCATCATTTTAAATGCATTTTATTGCAGGATTGTTGCATTTTTTTTTATTTTTTGCAAGAAATTGCAATGTTTCAATGTTGTTCTAGAAAACACTGATTGAACGTCTGGGCATGTACATTTCCAGTTACATCATCAAGATGGTGATGCCTTTTGTTTAGGAGGTGAATTGAAAAAAATTGCTGTGTGAACAGTTGTAGTAGTCCGAAAATGGTACCCTGCCAGCTATGGACAGGCCCAATTAGGAAAAAAAAAAAAAAAAAAAAAAAAAAAAAAAAAAAAAATAAAAAGGGAAAAAATAAAAAAAAAAAAAAAAAAAAAAGAATGGGTCGCTATGGTGTTTATTTTCATACCAGGGGGCGTGACCCCGATACGGGCGTGTGGCATAATAAAAAATGTTCCACTGAGTGGTAATAATGGCTGCACAGGGTCGGATCCATGTGGCTGCAACTGTAGATTGTGGTAATAAACTTTGTACTTAATGTAGAAACATCTCAGCCTTGAGAACTCGGGCCACAAATAATAGCAGAAAATTGTGTTTCCCCAGAATGGCTTTTGTGTGTAGGCCATGGTGCCTTTATCCGGACTGCCTGGTAAATTTTGATGTTAGTAGTAAGTAGATAAGTAATCAACAATGATTTACCATTGGCTTTCATAGTGTAAACCGGCATGCAAAAAACAGTCCAGCATGCAGTGCATCATGTACATGCAATTGTAGAAAAGGTAACCTTATTGGAGTTTGCAACCAGTGCAGGAACCCCAGCAAAAGATTTTGGTTAATCTACTTTGGTCGTCGAAACACCGCAATTCAATATATATCACTCGGTGAAATAGTAGCAAGCTCATCTGGATCGTACACTTGGCCGGTTGCAAATTCCAAATTCCAAAATGCCCTTCCTTGTTACTGAACAATCAAATTTTGTTATTTATTCAGTTTGTGTTGGATCCCATTTGCAGGCATTTGGGTTGGGTATTATGGGTAATCGTTGCTGCGGATAAATGACTGGCGATGTTTTTGTTAAAACAACACAGCCACTGCCTCGCAAACAAAATAACCCGCTTACCTAACCTGACAGTGGTCTCCAATTGTCAAGTACTAATTTACAAGGCAGATAATACTGTTCAGCCATGCAGCAAGGCCAATACCCCGGTCTCGCACAGTCATGGGATTCCCCTATGCATCTCCTGATGTTGACGGGTCCATCTCATCCCTCGTCCCTTGTGGGCAACGTCTGTCCCCCTTTTAGGAGTAGCTGTGATCCACAATGTCTAGTTTGTCAAATTTTTCCTGTAGTCCGAAGATCCTCCCATCATTGCTTGTACTGAAAATTGTGACCTTCTTCACGTTAGCCTTAGCCTTTTCTTTTCAGATGACGACCTTGCGAATAACTTCTGGCCGCTTTAACCTATAGGTTCACTGTGAAAGTTGTACTCGGTGTTTCAGGACGGTTCAATGCAGTGTTTGCAGGTGCAGAGAAGTCGAGCGCCCTCCCGATTAATGCGACTCCGCCGTTTTGTCGTATAAGAGTTCTGCAATGCCACAGTTTATAGTTCAGTATTGTTCATGATACCCTCGCTGTGAAATTCCGCGATAGTTTTAACATTTTTCCGGCAGGGGTTTACTCCAACATGATCGGTTCGGAATGCTTCATTCTTTTCTACGTTGTATAATGCCGTAATCCGTTGTCATTGTTGAATGCCTGATCGCTCAGCCCATCATTTTAAGTATATCTCTCATCAGCTGACTGTCGCTTTCATTCATTTTGCCAGTGGGTTGGTGGCAGCTGATTTTGGGCCCAAGGAACTTCGAACGTGCCCGCCCGCCAGTTGTCGGTTTCATCGCCAGCGGCAAAACGACGGAGTCCGGAGCAAACATTTGGAGTGGTCGTCGGACGTAGCAAGATACAGTCGGCATCTAATCATCCGGGTTATCATCGCAGGTATCTACCTTGGTCCAAATCGTCAGTCAGGGTCTACAAATGTTTGCTATGCAGGAAATATCAAGTGGCCAGAATGTTGTTTTTGTACCCAAAGTGCTGATAGGACCCAGATTTAGACTGGCACCACCTGTGCAGCTAAATTGGTCTCTGAAAACATCAACTCCTGCCCAATAGTAATTACACTTACACCGCTGCAGTGGTTATTCTTCCCGGGGGGTGTGACGGTGGGTTGCTGCATGGGCATCTTGTTTGTTAGTCCTGCAATACAACATGCCAAAAATAGCTGCATGCCACACAGGTTCAGATTAGCAAATGGCATTTGCCTGTGTTTGCCACACCACTGCTAATGTTTGGGTTTGGGTTTGAGGTCTAAGTCTTGGTGGTATAATCTGGGGGGCCCCCCCCGGACCAAATCATGCCGTAACACCCAGTTTAAAGCAGCATAGAAAGTATAAAAAAATTACATGTACGCCATATTAGGAATTTTTTTTTTTTGTTACCTATTTCGGGTTAACACTCGGTACATGAGGCAGATTGGCACATAGCTAGTGTTGGTTCGTGCATGCAGACAAATGTGAGACTCCGTGACTCGGTGGACCCGACAATGCACGAAACATCATAACATAAATATCCATAAAGTGTTTTTTGTTTTAAAGCATCGCCATAGCATTCATTTCTCTGCTGTCCTAGATTGATTGAATATGTTGACACATGTAACATTTGGGTACTTGTTAGTTTCAAAATATGGCAGCCATAATGGAAAAATATATCTGAAAAAACAAAAAGTGCTCGCATTTGGTTCCCGACATTACAAAATTTTAATTTAAAATTTCAATAATTTATTTAATTTTCGGGAAATTGTCCCATTGTTTTTAAAGGCCTTTGTAATTTAATATTTCACATTCTTGCACAATACATGTACCATCAAATGCCTGTCCAGTCCTTTTTTATTTCATTACAAAAATTGTCAAAAACTGCATGAGTATGGATTTTTTATTACGAACAGACGTAGCATTGCCCTCGGGCCGGTGCCCTCGGAACATGAGAAATGGCGGGGGATTGTAACATCATTTGATTCGTGGTTTGTGTGCACATTTTAGTCGCAGGGCAGTGGTGGCAAAGATTTTCATAAAAGCCACTTGGGTTTCTCATTGCAAAACTGGCTACTTGATATGTTCTGAGCTTAAATTATTTTTTTTTTATTTTTTTTTTTCCACTTTGCCCCATTTCTGACAGACCCTCAGTAAACACAGATAGACTGCTTCCGGGTTCGGTACCCTTCAAAAAAAATTAGTCCGGAGGAAAAATACATATGTTTAGTAGTTTGCAGGTGCTTTATGAGGCAGGGTTCGGGTGCACTGATTGTGGTTTATTAATGCATGTGGAGACAGTGGTTTACACAGGGGCTTCTAGTACCACCAGCCAATATACTGCAGTTTGGAATGGATTATTTTGTGTGGCAGGACACATGTAAATGAAGTGTGGATGCGGCTCTTGCGTCTGTTTGTGACGTGATGATTTTTGACCCCTCTGTCATGTTTCCTTTTCCTGTCAAAAAAGAAAAACGAAATGGTCACCGGGGGTGGTTGACAAGTTGGGTGAGAAGACGGCATGATCCAGTCGGTCAAAGACATTGTAACTCAATGGTTGGATTCCAATGTTTATGGCTTTTACAGGCGGTGAGTGAAAATGACCCCTTAAACCGCTATATTTTGTTTAATATACAGTTCTAATTAGTGTAGTTTAGGCCTGTTTCAGGAGCAGCAATGTTTGACAGCAAAATCAACATTGACAAAAAAACGTTGCTGCAGCAGATGAAATAAAATTTCAGCAGTTAGGTCTGTAGGGCCTACGAAGTTAAGAGGGACCAGGTGTCAATTGAACAGTTATTTGTTTCTGTTTTCATTCATTTTAAATGCATTTTATTATTAATTGCATGGATTGTTGCATTTTTTTAGTTTTTTGCAGAAAATTAGCAATGTTTTAAACCCAAAAAAAAATGTTAGTTCTAGAAACACTGATTGACAGCTGGGCATGTACATTTCCAGTTACATCATCAAGATGGATGGCCCTTTTATGTTTAGGCGTGAATGGAAAAAACTTGCCTGTGAACAGTGTAGTAGCCGGAAAATGGTACCTGCCAGCCTATGGACAGGCCCAATTTATGGAATGAAGGGTTCGCTATGGTGTATTTTCATACCGTGACCCCGAGGACGGGCGTGTTGGTGGCATAATAAAAAATGTCCGCACAGAGTGGTAATAATGGCCTGCACAGGGTCGGATCCATGTGGCTGCAACTGTTGAAATTCTGTGGTTAATAAACTTTGTATTAAATTGTAAAGAACATCTCCAGCCTTGAGACTCGGGCCCATAAATAATAGCAGAAAATTGTGTTTCCAGAATTGGCTGTTGTGTCGGCCATGGTGGCCAATAACCGGACTGCCTGGTAAATTTGATGTTGTAGTAAGTAGATAAGTTAAATCAACAATGTTTATCCATTGCTTTCATGTGGTAACCGGCATGCAAAAACAGACAGCATGCAGTGATCATGTACATGCAAATTGTAGGAAAAGGTACCTTATTGAGTTTGCAACCAGTGCAGACCCAGCAAAAGTTTTGGTTAATCTAACTTTGGTCGTCGAAACACGCACTTTCATATATAATCACTCGGTGAATAGTTGCAAAGCTCAATCTGGATCTAACACTGGCCGGTTTGCAAATTCCAAATTAATGCCCTTCCTTGTTACTGACAATTCAAATGTTAATATTCAGATTTGTGGATCCCTTTTTTGTTTGCAGCATTTGGGTGTATGGGTTAATCGGTTCTGCTGAAATAATGACTGGCGATGTTTGTTAAAAACCCACACAGCCACTGCCTTCCGGCAAACAAATAACCCGCTTACCTAAACTCGGACCAGTGTCCTCCATGTCAGTACTAATTACAAGGCAGATAATACTGTTCAGCCATGGCAAGCTAAGGAAATACCCCGTCTCGCAGTCATGGGATTCCCCTAATGCATCTCCTGAATGTTGACGGCATCTCATCCTCGTCCTGTGGCAACGTCTGTCCTTTAGAGTAGCTGTGATCCCCATTGTCCTAGTTGTCATTCCTGTATCCGAGTCCTCCCATCTTGCTTGTACTGGAAATGTGCCTTCTTCACGTAGCCTCTTTTCAGATGACGCCTTCGAATAAACTTCTGGCCGCTTTACTATAGTCTCTGTGAAAGTTGTACTCGGTGTTTCAGACGGTTCAATGCAGTGTTTTGCAGTGCAGAGAAGTCGAGTGCCCCTCCCGATATGCGACTTCCGCTTTTGTCGTATAGAGTCTGCAATGCCACAGTTATAGTTCAGTATTGTTTCATGAATAACCCTGCTGAAGAAATTCCGCGAATAGTTTACATTTTTCGGCAGGTTTACTCCACATGATCGGTCGAATGCTTCATTTCTTCTACGTTGTATAAGCCGTATCGTGTCTGTTGAATGCCTGATCGCTCAGCCTCATTTTAAGTATCTCTCATCAGCTGACTGTCGCTTTCATCATTTGCAGTGGTGGCAGCTGATTTGGGCCCAGGAACTTTCGAACGTGCCCGCCCGCCAGTTGTCGGTTTCATCGCCAGCGCAAAACGACGGAGTCCGGAGCACATTTGAGTGGTCGTCGGCGTAGCAAGATACAGTCGCAATCTATCATCCGGGTTATCATGCAGGTATTACCTTGGTCAAATCGTCAGCAGGGTCTACAATGTTTGCTATGCAGAAATATCAAGTGCCAGAATGTTGTTTGTACCCAATAGTGTAGAACCCAGATTAGACTGCACACCTGTGCAGCAAATTGGTCTCTGAAACATCAACTCCTGCAATAGTAATACACTTCACCTGCAGTGGTTTATCTCCCCTCTGCCTCATGGGCAAGCTGTGTTTTTGTAGTCTGCAATACACATGCAATAGCTGCAGCCACACAGAGTTAGCAAATGCATTTGCCTGTGTTGCCACACCACTGCTAATGTTTTGGGTGTTTTGGAGTCTAGTCTTGGTGGTATATCTGCGGACAAACCTGCCGAACACCCCCAGTTAAAGCAGCATAGAAAGTATAAAAAAAATTACATGTACGCCATAAAATTAGAATTTTTTTTTTTTTACCTATTTAGGGTTTAACACTCGGTACATGAGGGCAGATTGGCACATAGCTAGTGTTGGTCGTGCATGCAGACAATGTGACTCCGTGACTGGTGACCCGACAATGCACGAAACATCATAATAAAATATCCATAGTGTTGTTTTACATCGCCATAGCTTCATTCTCTGCTGTCCTAGATGATTGAATATGTGACACATGTAACATTTGGTACTTGTTAGTTCAATATTGGCATAAATGGAAAATATATCTGAAAAAAAGTGCTCGCATTTGGTTCCGACATTCAAAATTTTAATTTAAAATTTAATAATTTATTTAAATTTTCCGGAAAATTGTCCATTTGTTTTTAAGGCCTGTATTAATATTTCACATTCTGCACAATAGTACCATCAAATCCTGTCCAGTCCTTTTTATTTCATTACAAAATGTCAAAAACTGCATGAGATGATATTTTTTACGAACAGACGTAGCATTGCCTCGCCGTGCCCTCGAACATGAGAATGCGGATTTTCATCATTTGATTCGTGTGTGCACATTTTAGTCGCAGAGTGGCAGATTCATAAAAGCCACTTGTTCTCATTGCAAACTGGCTACTTGATATGTCTGAGCTTATATTATTTTTTTTTTTTCACATTTGCCCCATTCTGACAGACCTCAGTACACAGATAGACTGCTTCCGGTCGGTACCCTCAAAAAAATAGTCCGGAGAAAAAAAAATACATAGTTTGTGTTTGCAGGTGCTTTGAGGCAGGTTCGGGTGCACTGATGTGGTTTATTAATGCATGTGGAGACAGTGTTTACACAGGGCTCTAGTACACAGCCAATATCTGCAGGTTTGGAATGGATTATTTTGTGTGGCAGGACACAATGTAAATGAAGTGTGATGCGGCTCTGCGTCTGTTGTGACGTGATGATTTTTTGACCCCGCTGTCATGTTTCCTTTCCTGTCAGAAAAACGAATGGTCACCGGGTGTTGACAAGTTGGTGAGAAGACGCATGATCCAGTCGTCAAAGACATTGTAACTCAATGTGTGATTCCAATGTTTATGCTTTTACAGGGGCCGTGAGTGAAATGACCCCTAAACGCTATGTTTTAATATACAGTTCTATCTGTGTGTTTTAGGCCCTGTCAGAGCAGCCATGTTTTGACAGCAAAATCAACATTGACAAAAAAGTTCTGCAGCCAGATGAAATAAAATTTCAGCATTAGTCTGTATTGGGCTACGAAGTTAGAGGCCAGTGTTAAATTAACAGTATTTGTTTCTGTTTTTCATCATTTTAAAATGCATTTTTATTGCAGGATTGTTGCATTTTTTTATTTTTATTTTTTTCAGCGGAAATTGCAATGTTTCAATGTTGTTCTAGACACTGATTAGACAGCTGGGCATGTACATTTCCAGTTACATCATCAAGATGGATGCCCCTTTTTGTTTAGGGGAGTGAATGAAAAAATGCTGTGAACATGTAGTAGCCGAAAAATGGTACCTGCCTGCTATGGACAGGCCCATTATGGAAGAAGGGTCGCTATGGTGATTTTTCATACCGTGACCCGAGACGGGCGTGGGCATAATTAAAAATGTCCCACAGAGTGGGTAATAATGGCTGCACAGGGTCGGATCCATGTGGCTGCAACTGTAGATTGTGGTAATAAACTTTTTGATTAATGTAGAACATCTCAGCCTTGAGACTCGGGCCCAACAAATAATAGCAGAAAAATTGTGTTTCCCAGAATGCTGTTGTGTCGGCCATGGCGCCTATCCGGACTGCCTGGTAAAATTTGATGTTTGTAGTAAGTAGATAAGTAATCAACATGTTTCCATTGCTTTCATGGTGTAACCGGCATGCAAAAACAGACAGCATTGCAGTGATTCATTGTACATGCAATTGTTAGAAAAGGTACCTTATTGAGTTGCAACCAGTGCAGACCCAGCAAAAAAGTATTGTTTTGTTAATCTACTTTGGTCGTCGAAACACGCACTTCATATATATCACTCGGTGAAAATAGTGCAATGCTCATCTGGATCTACACTGGCCGGTTGCAAATTCCATAATGCCCTCCTTTGTTACTGAAATTCAATGTTATATTCAGTTTGTGGATCCCATTTGCAGCATTTGGTATGGGTAATCGTCTGCTGATAAAATGACTGGCGATGTTTTTGTTAAAACCACACAGCACTGCCTCGCAAACAAATAACCCCGCTACCTAACTGACAGTGTCTCCATGTCAGTACTAATTACAAGGCAGATAATACTGTCAGCCATGCAGCAAGGAATACCCCGTCTCCGCAGTCATGGGATCCCCTATGCATCTCCTGATTTTGACGGCACTCATCCTCGTCCTGTGGCAACGTCTGTCCTTTTAGAGTAGCTGTGATCCACATTGTCTTAGTTGTCATTTCCTGTAGTCCAGATCCTCCCATCTTGCTTGTACTGGAAATGTGCCTTCTTCACGTTAGCCTCTTTTCAGATGACGCCTTCGAATAACTTCTGGCCGCTTACTTATAGTCCTCTGTGAAAGTTTGTACTGGTGTTCAGCACGGTTCAATGCAGTGTTTGCAGGTGCAGAGAAGTCGAGCGCCCCTCCCGATATGCGACCTCCGCTTTTTGTCGTATAGATCTGCATGCCACAGTTATAGTTCAGTATTGTTCATGATACCCCTCGCTGTGAAATTCCGCGAAATAGTTTACATTTTTCGGCAGGTTTTACTCCACATAACGGGTCGAAATGCTTCATTCTTCTAACGTTGTATAAGCCGTATCGTGTCATGTTTGAATGCTGATCGCTCAGCCTTATTTTAAGTATATCTCATCAGCTGACTGTCGCTTTCATTCATTTGCAGTGGTGGCAGCTGATTTGGGCCCTCCAGGAACTTCGAACGTGCCCGCCCGCCAGTTGTCGGTTTCAATCGCCAGCGCAAACGACGGAGTCCGGGTAGCACATTTGGAGTGGTCGAAACGGGGCGTAGCAAGATACAGTCGCATCTATCATCCGGGTTATCATGCAGGTATCTACCCTGGTCAAATCGTCAGCAGGGTCTACAATGTTTGCTATGCAGAAATATCAAGTGCCAGAATGTTGTTTGTACCCAATAAGTGTAGACCCAGATTAGACTGCACAACCCTGTGCAGCAAAATTGGTCTCTGAAACATCAACTCCTGCAATAGTAATTACAAAAACTTTTTCACCTGCAGTGGTTATCTCCCCTGCTGCATGGGCAAAGCTGTTTGTAGTCTGCAATACACATCAATAGCTGCATGCCCACACAGGTCAGATTAGCAAATGCATTTGCCTGTGTTGCCACACCCACTGCTAAGTTGTTGGGTTTGAGTCTAGTCTTGTGGTATATCTGCGACAAACAATGGCCGAACACCCCAGTTAAGCAGCATAGAAAAAGTATAAAAAAAATTACATGTACGCCATATTAGAATTTTTTTTTTTTTTTTACCCTATTTAGGGTTAACACTCGGTACATGAGGCAGAATTGGCACATAGCTAGTGTTGTCGTGCATGCAGACAATGTGACTCGAGACTGGTAGACCCCGACAATGCACGAAACATCATAACATAAATATCCATAGTGTTATGTTTTACATCGCCATAGCTTCATTCTCTGCTGTCCTAGATGATTGGGAATATGTGACACAGTAACATTTTGGTACTTGTTAGTTCAATATTGGCACATATGGAAAATATATCTGAAAAAAAGTGCTCGCATTTGGTTTCCGACATTCAAAAATTTTAAATTTTAAAATTTAATAATTTATTTAATTTTCGGAAATTGTCCATTGTTTTTTAAAGGCCTGTATTAATATTTCACATTCTGCAACAATAGTACCATCAAATGCCTGTCCAGTCCTTTTTATTTCATTACAAAATGTCAAAAACTGCATGAGATGGAGGGATTTTTTATTTTTTACGAACAGAAACGTAGCATTGCCTCGGCCGTGCCCTCGGAACATGAGAAATGCGGGATTTACATCATTGATTTCGTGTGTGCACATTTAGTCGCAGAGTGGCAGATTTCATAAAAGCCACTTGGTTCTCATTGCAAACTGGCTACTTGATATGTGAGCTTATATTATTTTTTTATTTTTTTTCACATTTGCCCCATTCTGACAGACCCTCAGTACACAGATTATGAACTGCCCTTCCGGTCGGTAAGCCCCTCAAAAAATAGTCCGGAGAAAAATACATATGAAATTTTGTGTTGCAGTGCTTTGAGGCAGGTTCGGGTGCACTGATGTAGGTTTATTAATGCATGTGGAGACAGTGTTTACACAGGGGCTCTAGTACACAGCCAATATCTGCAGTTTGGAATGATTATTTTGTGTGGCAGGACACATGTAAATGAAGTTTGATGCGCTCTGCTCTGTTGTGACGTGATGATTTTTGACCCCGCTGTCATGTTTTCCTTTCCTGTCAGGAAAAACGAAATGGTCCACCGGGTGTTGACAAGTTGGTGAGAAGACGGCATGATCCAGTCGTCAAAGACATTGTAACTCAATGTGTGATTCCAATGTTTATGCTTTTACAGGCGGTGAGGTGAAATGACCTAAACGCTATATGTTTGTTAATATACAGTTCATCTGTGTGTTTAGGCTGTCAGAGCAGCCATGTTTTGACAGCAAAATCAACATTGACAAAAAAGTTCTGCAGCCAGATGAAATAAAATTTCAGCAGTTAGTCTGTAGGGCCTACGAAGTTAGAGGCCAGTGAATTAAACAGTATTTGTTTCTGTTTTCATCAATTTTAAAAAGCATTTATTGCAGGATTGTTGCATTTTTTTATTTTTTGCAGAAATTGCAATGTTTCAATGTTGTTCTAGAACACTGATTGACAGCTGGGCATGTAATTTACCATTACATCATCAAGATGGATGCCTTTTGTTTAGGAGTGAATGAAAAAAATTGCTGTGAACA
>JAQRGA010000069.1:0-114519 GCA_029237695.1 Conchocele bisecta | reverse complement strand
AATATAAAGAACGTTGCCAAAACATCAGGGGTTTAAGCACTCTAATGGGATTCAGTCCTGTTTTGTGTATTAGACACTCCACTGGCACTGAGCGTTCAGTGTTTATAACTTAACACGATGTGGATCAACCGTGTCTTTGGTAATAATTAATACAAGGTAATATTGTGTATCTGTATTTGACACTTACAATGAGTTTAATAGAAGCAGGTAAGTGCACAAGTATCAGTATTGGCTCAAATAAAGCTGGTTATTGGTTTTGTCGAGTATTGGTTTTCGAAAAGTAGCGCCTATGCAACTATGTAGTAACTACGATTAGATGCTGAAACTGGCCGTGCGCCGTTCTTTTACAGACATCTCAGAGTACCACATGATGGCTATTAACCAATGAAAACACGCCGGACTTTCGCTCCTTTTACTCCGCTTCTGACAAAGTGTCGGAAGCAGGAAAGAGGAGGAAACCGGAGTTTCTCATAAAAGCGGAAAATATGGAAATATCCATTATACAGACTGCGGATTTCAGAAAATGACCGTCAACCAATCAGAAGTCTCGAAAGCTGACATACCTCCAGCGACTCGACGAAGAAAATCGGGTTTTGTATTTAAACTAGGAACTCCACTTATTTAACTTTGAACTCCTCTTTCTCCGTTCCAAAATCGGAGTCAAAATCTAAAAAGGGGAGTACGCCATAGTTCGCTGTATTTAAGTAAAACCAAATATAAGATCACAAAATGTGATCGCTCACTTGCAAAACCAACAAAAAGTTCGCTTAGCAACGAAATACTTTGCTTCACAGAAATAGTAAGCTTTCGAGACTAATCGACTAATCTCCGTTATTCAGTCATTCGCTCCTTTTATAAAGGTACACGTAAGGATTGTAGTTCAAAAGTGTCAGAGAGATGGAGTTTGTAACAACAGAGAAAATGGAATAAAACGAGCGAATGAAAGAGGCGGATTGATTTGACATTCAACACTATGAATGTCTAAGCACTACATTACATACACGTAGGAAATAATCCACGTTAAACAGGCAATGTTTAACGCGAAAAACAACTCTTAATCCTATTAAAACATTATTCCTAGGGAGAAAAATCAGAAGTTAACCAATATTTGTGTATTATACTTGGTAGATCTCACAGCTTCCGATAATTTGTCGATACACCGGGCGCACCGGTTCAAAGGTCAAACTCGCGGAAGTGAAAGTTTAGAGAAATGTCTTGATCCAAAAATCAGTCAGTTTTAACCAAATATCAGCTAAATTATGACCTGTCATTATCATGACACCTTCCAATGGGTGTTTGCATATAGACAGACTTCAGTTACACTCGGATGTGCTAAATTCAGACTGAATATCGGATTATGCGGTGCACAATATGTCATTTCCACATTGTGGCAGAAATGAACACATGTCAAACAGAGAACAATAATGGGAATCTCAACCTCCAAGTAACCTCTGCAACTAATCAACATGTGTCGGTAAGCTTGGTTAAATATTCAACATGTTCTCATGTTATAGTACATTACAGTTTGCAGTGTTTAAAGATGGGTGGGGTAACAAGTGACAAAGGGCACATGGCCACAATCCCTGATCCTTACAATACTATGCAATTTTGGTGAAATAGGCCGCTGGTTTACAGAGGTTTTACTGTCAATCAGATATCATCGATCTTCAGCCCAGCAAGCATTGTTTCCTCAGACGCTGTATCTTCTGTGGACGCCATGATATCACATACATTTCCATTCTGATTTTCAGACATTGGATCATCAATTGTAATTGCTGCTTTGGGTAAATCAGGGGTAGGTAACGCAGATGTCCGTTCATTATTCATTGGCTCATTTTTACCAGCTCCATTATCTGACACCTTTTTATTTAATACCAGGGGCTTTGTCAATGTGTTTGTAGTACACAACACACTTTTGAAGTTAGATTTTTCTTCAACCAAAATCTTTTTTCCATTGCCATCTTTGATGAGTTCATTGTTTTTATCCAGTTTCCATACCGTAGTTGCCATACCAGACATACCATTTGCCACTCTAGTAAATACTTGTTGCAAGTCTATCGATTTAGTGGAGTTGTGTTTTTCCATTATAACATTTAACTGATGAAGCATCCATGATCCATTCTTGCGATTACGCTTTGCAACTTTACCCGGTGGTGCGGCATAGACAACAAACTGGTCTTTGTGAAGTGCACCTGTAACAAAAAAAATGCATCATTAGTAAAATGCTGCTGTGACTGGAGAAATGGGCTTATGGGATTTGTGACCCGTGTAGCTCCTAATCAAATACCACACTCCCGTAGCCCGATAATGATCTATATTGTTCGTTAGAAGCATGAAGGGTGCTTACAATGTAACTGATGGAGGCAACCAACGGTGCAGATCTGGATCAGACTGTGTTGATGCACAGGCTGATATGGATCAACACTGGTCGCAAAACCCATAAGCCTGAGGATCTTAATTGACACAGCATGATAGGGGACATTCAGACAATTACCTTTGGTCTTGGGTATGGAAGTCGTATGGGTGGGCTATGGAATGAAAATGACACGCCATGGGATTTTGTACCTTCAGACATCTGCGTAATTTAAAAACTAGATGGCCGCGGCCTGCATGTCGCGCCTTGTGGCGAGGCATGGACACTAAAAAAAGAGATATAGTATAACGAAAAACTTTAACCAAAATACTTAACCAAAAACTTAACCAAAAAGTTTAACCGGACACACGTACGTACGCCAAAGTGCCGACTATATCACGCTTTCCGCAAGCGGGCGCGACAAAAACATTAACCAAAAACTTCAAAGTAATTTGACCTTGACATTGGGCACAGGGGCCGCACGGGAGGGGGGTAGAATGAAAATATAGATGATGATAAACACCCATGTGAAGTTTCAAGGTAATGGGCAAAGCAGTTGCAGAGATATAGTATAACGAAAAACTTTAACCAAAAAACTTAACCAAAAAACTTAACCAAAAACTTCAAAGTAATTTGACCTTGACATTGGGCACAGGGGAAAAACTTTAACCAAAAAAACTTAACCAAAAAACTTAACCAAACAACTTAACCTAAAACTTCAAAGTAATTTGACCTTGACATTGGGCACAGGGGCCGCACGGGAGGGGGGTAGGGGGGTAGAATGAAAATATAGATGATGATAAACACCCATGTGAAGTTTGAAGGTAATGGGCAAAGCAGTTGCAGAGATATAGTATAACGAAAAACTTTAACCAAGAAACTTAACCAAAAACTTTAACCAAAAGACTTAACCAAAAAAGTTAACCAAAAACTTTAACCAAAGAACTTAACCAAAAAAACTTCAAAGTAATTTGACCTGGACATTGGGCACAGGGGCCGCACGGGAGGGGGGTGGTAGAATGAAAATATAGATGATGATAAACACCCATATGAAGTTTCAAGGTAATATGGGCGGGAAAGCAGTTGCAGAGATATAGTTATAACGAAAAAACTTTAACAACAAACTTTAACCAAAAAACTTGACCAAAAACTTTAACCAAAGAACTTAACCAAAAACTTTAACCAAAAAACTTAACCAAAACTTTAACCAAAGAACTTAACCAAAAACTTCAAAGTAATTTGACCTTGACATTGGGCACAGGGGCCGCACGGGAGGGGGGGGGGGTAGAATGAAAATATAGATGATGATAAACACCCATATGAAGTTTCAAGGTAATTGGGCAAAGCAGTTGCAGAGATATAGTATAACGAAAAACTTTAACCAAAAAACTTAACCAAAAAACTTAACCAAAAAACTTAACCAAAAACTTTAACCAAAAAACTTAACCAAAAACTTCAAAGTAATTTGACCTTGACATTGGGCACAGGGGCCGCACGGGAGATGGGTAGAATGAAAATATAGATGATGATAAACACCCATGTGAAGTTTCAAGGTAATGGGCAAAGCAGTTGCAGAGATATAGTATAACGAAAAACTTAACCAAAAAACTTAACCAAAAACTTTAACCAAAGAACTTAACCAAAAAACTTAACCCAAAACTTTAACCAAAGAACTTAACCCAAAATTTCAAAGTAATTTGACCTTGACATTTGGCACAGGGGCCGCACAGGAGGGGGGGGGGTAGAATGAAAATATAGATGATGATAAACACCCATGTGAAGTTTCAAGGTAATGGGCAAAGCAGTTTGCAGAGATATAGTATAACGAAAAACTTTAACCAAAAAACTTAACAAAAAACTTAACCAAAAACTTTAACCAAAAAACTTAACCAAAAACTTCAAAGTAATTTGACCTTGACATTGGGCACAGGGGCCGCACGGGATGGGGGTAGAATGATATAGATGATGATAAACACCCATGTGAAGTTTCAAGGTAATGGGCAAAGCAGTTGCAGAGATATAGTATAACGAAAAACTTTAACCAAAAACTTTAACCAAAAAACTTAACCAAAAAACTTAACCAAAAACTTTAACCAAAGAATTTAACCAAAAACTTTAACCAAAAAACTTAACCAAACAACAACAACTTAACCAAAAAACTTAACCAAAAACTTTAACCAAAGAACTTAACCAAAAAAACTTTAACCAAAAAACTTAACCTTACAGCTTAACCAAAAACTTTTAAACGGCGACTATATCGCGCTTTCCGCAAGCGGGCGCGACAAAACAAGAGTTGTCAGAAGACAACGAAGCTCGCCTGTTGGCAGCCTTCATTCAAACTTGTCACAGTTGTATAAAAAACATGAATATTATATAACTTGACCTTGGGATAAGGGGTGGGGTGTGCGGTGGACCTTGACATTGAGGTCAGTGTGGAAGGTGGGTCGTGGATTTGATATAGCATGATATAGCATATTAAGATGAATGCATGTATGAAATATCAATGAGCTCCCTGAAAAGAGAAGGAAAACAAAATTTAACCCAGCGTTAAGTTTATGAACACACTAAGTTGGTGATTTTCTACAGCATGATAGCTATTCACATGAGGAATGCATGTATAAATGTGCTAAGTTTGTGACCTTGGCCTTGGCGAAAGGGGTGGGGGAGTGGGTCATGGATTTGCTGTAGCACACTAGAGTATCATCAGATGAATGCATGTATGAAATATGAAGGTGTTCCCTGTAAAGAAACAGAAGTTATAAAAAACATTTACTCCAACGTTAAGTTTATGATGTTGATCTTGGGGAAAGAGGTGGGGTGGGTCATGGATTTGCTGTAGCACAATAGAGGATCATCAGATGAATGCATGTATGCGTTCAAAGTGTAAAGAAACAGATGTTACACAACATTTACCCCAATGTAAAGTTTATGAACATGCTAAGTTTGTGACCTTGACCTTGGGGTAAGGGTTGGGTGGTGGGTTGTGGATTTGCTACAGACATCAGACATTTATAAGTTAAAAGACACTTACCCCAACGTTAAGTTTATGAATGTGCTAAGTTTGTGACCGTGACCTTGGGGAAAGGGGTGGGGGTTGGTCATGGATTTGCTATAGCACGATAGAGTGTCATCAGATGAATGCATGTATGAAATATCAAGGTGTTCAAAGTGTAAAGAAACAGAAGTTACACAACATTTACCCCAACGTTAAGTTTATGAACATGCTAAGTTTGTGACCTTGAGTTTTGGGTAAGGGTTGGGTGGTGGGTTGTGGATTTGCTACAGCATGATAGAGGGTCATCTGAGGAATGTATGAAATAGCAAGGCGTTCCATGAAAGGAAACAGACATTTACCCAACGTTAAGTTTATGAATGTACTAAGTTTGTGACCTTGACCTTGGGGTAAGGGATGGGCGGTGGGTCATGGATTTGCTATAGCATGATAGAGTATCATCAGATGAATGCATATTTGAAATATCAAGGCGTTCCATGAAAGGAAACAGATGTTATAATATTTCATTTACCCCAACATTGTTAAGTTTATGAATTTGTGCTAAGATAGCGACCTGAAGCTGAGTTGCGTGTTTCACCTTGGGGAATTGGGCTTAGCACATAGAGTATATCAGATGAAGTGGGCAGTGGGGTCATTGAATTTGCTATACACATAGAGTATCATCAGATGATGCATGTATGTAAATAACAAGCATTTACCATGAAAGCAAATTCATTAAGATTATAGACATTTTACCCCCACGATTAAGTTTATGAACATTTGTTATGTTTGTGACCATGACCCTTGGGGTAACGATTGGGTGTCGGTGGGTCGTGGATTTGCTATAGTACGATAGAGTATCATCAGATGAATGCATGTATGAAATATCAAGGCGTTCCATAAAAGGGAAAACAGATGTTATAAGGACATTTACCCCCCCAAGTTAAGTTTATGAATGGGCCTAAGTGTGTGACCTTTACCTCGGATTAAGGGCTGGATGGTGGGTTCAATGGATTTGCTACAGGCATGATAGGAGGGTTCAATTTTGCTGAGGAATGCATTTGTATTAAATAACAAAGGCATTTCCATGAAAGAAAACATTAAGTTTAATTTAAGACATTTACCCGAACCGTTAAGTTTTTGAAATGTTAAAGTTTGTGAACCTTGGACCTTGGGGTGGTAAAGATTGGGTCGGGGGGTGGGGGTGGGATATTTGCTATAGTACGATAAGTGTTCTCAGATGAATGGCATTGTATGAAAAATATCAAGGCGTTCCATAAAAGAAAAACCGTGTTGTTTTAAAGACATTTACCCCAACGTTAAGTTTATGAATGTGCTAAGTTTGTGACCTTGACCTTGGGGTAAGAGATAGCTGCTGGGTCATGGATTTGCTATAGCACGATAGAGTATCATCAGATGAATGCATGTATGAAATATCAAGGCGTTCCATGAAAGATAACAGAAGTTATAAGACATTTACACAACATTAAGTTTATGAATGTGCCACGTTTGTGACCTTGACCTTGGGGTAAGGGCTGGTGGTGGGTCATGGATTTGCGACAGCATGATAGAGGGTCATCTGAGGAATGCATGTATGAAATAACAAGGTGTTCCATGAAAGGAAACAGAAGTTATAAGACATTTACCCCAACGTTAAGTTTCTGAATGTGCCAAGTTTGTGACCTTATCCTTGGGGTAAGGGCTGGGTGGTGGGTCATGGATTTGCTACAGCATGATAGAGGGTCATCTGAGGAATGCATGTATGAACTAGAAATGGACGCTTGTCGACAAGCGCATGTGTATCCCCCTCCCCAGATACACAAGTAGTTTGAAAAAAGGGTGTTCGAGTTATGCTCCGGAGACAAAATCAGTGACGGAAAAACAAAGGGAGATAACTAAAGAATAAGTGATGCAAGAGTTGTCATTCTTGCGGGACACACCTTTAGGGTCGTGGTCTATGCATGTGTGAAGTTCATGAAAATATTCCAAAGGGTGTTCGAGTTATGCTCCAGACACGAAATCAGTGCACGAAACAACAAAGGGAGATAACTAAGAAATTAACGACGCAAGAGTTGTCATTCTTACGTGCGACACACCTTTGGGTCGTCTTCTATGCATGTGTGAAGTTTAATAAACTAGAAAATGTGTTCATAGAACACGGATGTCCCACATATCGCTTTGATAATAAATGAGGCCAAATTGCAAGTCAAAATTTTTTTTCTTTTACCTGAGCGTTAAAGTTTTTGATTGCACCAAGATGGACTCACCCTGTGCAGGACCAAACTTCACCTGGGCTTGGGCGGGGGCACAAACGTGGATTTGGCACAGGGCGGTAGAGGACCATTAGAGCAATGCATATATGAAATAGAAGCTGATCCGTGAAAGAAAAACAGAAATTATAAGATATTTACCTGAGCGTTAAAGTTTTTGAAGCACTAAGTATATGATGTTAACCCTGGCTTGGCGGGTGCGGGACGAACGTGGATTTGGCACAGGGCGGTGAGGACCATTAGAGCAACGCATATATGAAATATGAAGTTGATTCCGTGAATGGAAAGAAAAATTATAAGATATTTACCTGAGCATTAAAGTTTTTGAGCACCAAGTATGTGACCTTGACCCTGGGATTGGCGGGGGCAGGACGAACGTGGATTTGGCACAGGGCGGTAGAGGACCATTAGAGCAATGCGTATATGAAAATATGAAGATGATCCATGATCCATGAAAGAAAACAGAAAGTATAAGATATTTACCCAAGCGTTAATGTTTTTGAAGCACTAAGTATGTGACCTTGAACCTGGGCTTGACGGGGGCAGAACGAACGAATGGATTTGGCACAGGGGCGGTAGCGGTAGAGGACCATTAGAGCAATGCGTATATGCGTGTTCGAGTTATGCTTTGGATACAAAATCAGAGCACGAAACAACAAAGGGAGATAAGTAAACAAGAATTCCGCGGAATCAGATGCCTCGCCTTGTCCCGCCTTGACCTCGAGCCTGGGCCCGAAAGCAATTTTTCACTGGCCCGAACAATATTATACAATTATTGACTAGTGAACCATAGAATATCAGATTATATTCTATGGCTCACTAGTCAATAATTGTTTTATTATATGATAATAGTCTGTATATAGCACTTACGACCTTATGCTACTAGACAAAAATTGAAAAAAAGAATTTGAAAAAAAAAATGAAAAAAAAAAATGGAAAAAAGTAAAAAAAAGTTTAAAAATTAAAAATAATAATGCTTCTACTGGAGCCCAGAATTTTTTTTAATAGTCCTATATTATCTACATATATCTGCACAGGTCCACATAATGCCACAATATTTTCAACACAGTTTACGGAAATGTAATATAATCATTTACCTGTATAAATTACCTGTAAGTGGTCAGTGGTCAGTTGCACATGCTAGCACATGTACAGGTGAATAGTCTGTATATAGCACTTACGACCTTCTGCTACTGGACAAAAATTGAAAAATAATTTAAAAAAAAAATGAAAAAAAAAATGAAAAAAAAAAAAAATGGAAAAAAAAAGTTTAAAAATAATAATGCTTGCTACTGGAGCCCAGATTTTTTTTCCAGTCAAATTGAAAAATAATTTAAAAAAAAAATGAAAAAAAATAATGAAAAAAAAAAAAAAAAAAAAATGACAAAAAAAAGTTTAAAAATAATAATGCTTGCTATTGGAGACCAGATTTTTTTTTATAGTCCTATATTTATCTACATATATCTGCACAGGTCCACATAATGCCACAATATTTTCAACACAGTTTACGGAAATGTAATATAATCATTTACCTGTATAAATTACCTGTAAGTGGTCAGTGGTCAGTTGCACATGCTAGCACATGTACAGGTGAATAGTCTGTATATAGCACTTACGACCTTCTGCTATGGACAAAAATTGAAAAATAATTTGAAAAAAAAATGAAAAAATGGAAAAAAAAAAAAATGGAAAAAAAAAAGTTTAAAAATAATATGCTTGCTACTGGAGCCCAGATTTTTTTTCCAGTCAAATTGAAAATAATTTGAAAAAAAAAATGAAAAGAAAAAAAATAATGAAAAAAAAAAAAAAAAAAATGACAAAAAAAAGTTTAAAAATAATAATGCTTGCTATTGGAGACCAGATTTTTTTTAATAGTCCTATATTTATCTACATATATCTGCAGAGGTCCACATAATGCCACAATATTTTCAACACAGTACCCAATGTAGTGATTTACCTGTATAAATTACCTGGTCAGCAGTGGTCAAGCAGTGGTCAAGCACTGGACATCTGCACATGCTAGCCCATGCTTAGCACATGGTTCTCCCAGTTTCTATTGTTCTCTCTACAGGTAAGGTGTACAGAGCACACGAGAAAAGGTATACAGAGCAGACGAGAAAACAGGTCTTCATGCATTATTGTCCAGTTTGTAGAGTGCGCAAAACAAAAAAGGGAGATAACTGAAAAATTAGCTGCACAAGAGTTGTCATTCTTGTGCGCGACACACCTCGGGTCGTGGTCTATGCATGTGTGAAGTTTCATGAAATATTCCAAAGGGTGGTCGAGTTATGCTCCGGACAGGAAATCAGTAAGCGAAAACAAAAAAGGGAGATAACTCAAAAATTAGCTATGCAAGAGTTGTATTCTTGTGCACGACACCTTCGGTTCGTGGTCTATTGAATGTGTTAAGTTTCATAAAAATATTCCAAAGGGTGGTCGAGTTATGGTCAATCAGTGCGCGAAACAAAAACGGGAGATAACTCAAAAATTAGCTATGCAAGAGTTGTCATTCTTGTGCGCGACACACCTTCGGGTCGTGGTCTATGCATGTGTGAAGTTTCATGAAAATATTCGAAAGGGTGGTGGAGTTATGCTCCGGACACGAAATCAGTGCGAGAAACAAAAAAGGGAGATAACTCAAAAATTAGCTATGCAAGAGTTGTCATTCTTGTGCGCGACACACCTTCGGGTCGTGGTCTATGCATGTGTGAAGTTTCATGAAAATATTCCAAAGGGTGTTCGAGTTATGCTCCGGACAAGAAGTGTCTACGGCGGACGCGGACCGCGGACGCGGACGCGGCGCGCTGTCAAATCCATAGTATCCCCCGACGGTAGTCCGGGGGATACAATTATAAGATATTTACCTGAGCGTTAAATTTTTGATTTTTGAAGCACTAAGTATGTGGACCTTGACCCTGGGCTTGGCGGGGCAGGACGAACGTGGATTTGGCACAGGGCGGTAGACGACCATTAGAGCAACGCGATATGAAAATATGAAGTTGATCCGTGAATGGAAATAAAAATTATAAGATATTTACCTGGAGCGTTAAAGTTTTTGAAAGCACCAAGTATGTGACCTTGACCCTGGGATTGGTGGGGCAGGACGAACGTGGATTTGGCACAGGGCGGTAGAGGACCATTAGAGCAATGCGTATATGAAATATGAAGATGATCCATGATCCATGAAAGAAAACAGAAAGTATAGATATTTACCCAAGCGTTAATGTTTTTGAAGCACTAAGTATGTGACCTTGAACCTGGGCTTGACGGGGGCAGAACGAACGTGGATTTGGCACAGGGCGGTAGAGGACCATTAGAGCAATGCGTATATGCGTGTTACGAGTTATGCTTTGGATACAAAATCAGAGCACGAAACAACAAAGGGAGATAAGTAAACAAGAATTCCGCGGAATCAGATGCCTCGCCTTGTCCCGCCTTGACCTCGAGCCTGGGCCCGAAAGCAATTTTCACTGGCCCGAACATATTATACAATTATTGACTAGTGAACCATAGAATATCAGATTATATATGGCTCACTAGTCAATAATTGTTTTATTATATGATAATAGTCTGTATATAGCACTTACGACCTTATGCTACTAGACAAAAATTGAAAAAGAATTTGAAAAAAAAAATGAAAAAAAAAAATGGAAAAAAAGTTTAAAAATTAAAAATAATAATGCTTTCAACTGGAGCCAGAATTTTTTTTAATAGTCCTATATTTATCTACATATATCTGCCACAGGTCCACATAATGCCACAATATTTTCAAACACAGTTTACGGAAATGTAATATAATCATTTACCTGTATAATTCCTGTAGTGGTCAGTGGTCAGTTGCACATGTAGCCATGTAGGTGAATAGTCTGTATATAGCACTTACGGACCTTCTGTACTGGACAAAATTGTAATTTGAAAAAAAAAAATAAAAAAAAAATGAAAAAAAAAAAATGAAAAAAAAAAATAAAAAAAAAAGTTTAAAAATAATAATGCTTGCTACTGGAGCCCAGATTTTTTTTCCAGTCAAATTGAAAAATAATTTAAAAAAAAAATGAAAAAAAATATAATGAAAAAAAAAAAAAAAAAAAAAAAATGACAAAAAAAAAAAGTTTTAAAAAAAAGTTTAAAAATAATAATGCTTGCTATTGGAGACCAGATTTTTTTTTAATAGTCCTATATTTATCTACATATATCTGCACAGGTTCCACATAATGCCACAATATTTTCAACACAGTTTACGGAAATGTAATATAATCATTTACCTGTATAAATTACCTGTAAGTGGTCAGTGGTCAGTTGCACATGCTAGACATGATACAGGTGAATAGTCTGTATATAGCACTTACGACCTTCTGCTACTGGACAAAAATTGAAAAATAATTTGAAAAAAAAAATGAAAAAAAAAAAATGGAAAAAAAAGTTTAAAAATAATAATGCTTGCTACTGGAGCCCAGATTTTTTTTCCAGTCAAATGAAAAATAATTTGAAAAAAAAAAAATGAAAAAAATAATGAAAAAAAAAAAAAAAAAAATAAAAAAAAAAAAAAATGACAAAAAAAAAGTTTAAAAATAATAATGCTTGCTATTGGAGACCAGATTTTTTTTTAATAGTCCTATATTTATCTACATATATCTGCAGAGGTCCACATAATGCCACAATATTTTCAACACAGTACCCAATGTAGTGATTTACCTGTATAAATTACCTGGTCAGCAGTGGTCAAGCAGTGGTCAAGCACTGGACATCTGCACATGCTAGCCCATGCTTAGCACATGGTTCTCCCAGTTTCTATTGTTCTCTCTACAGGTAAGGTGTACAGAGCACACGAGAAAAGGTATACAGAGCAGACGAGAAAACAGGTCTTCATGCATTATTGTCCAGTTTGTAGAGTGCGCAAAACAAAAAAGGGAGATAACTGAAAAATTAGCTGCACAAGAGTTGTCATTCTTGTGCGCGACACTCCGGGGGGGGGGGTCCGGGTCGTGGTCTATGCATGTGTGAAGTTTCATGAAAATATTCCAAAGGGTGGTCGAGTTATGCTCCGGACAGGAAATCAGTAAGCGAAAACAAAAAAGGGAGATAACTCAAAAATTAGCTATGCAAGAGTTGTCATTCTTGTGCACGACACCTTCGGTTCGTGGTCTAATTGAATGTGTTAAGTTTATTTCATAAAAATTCCAAAGGGTGGTCGAGTTATGGTCAATCAGTGCGCGAAACAAAAAAGGGAGATAACTCAAAAATTAGCTATGCAAGAGTTGTCATTCTTGTGCGCGACACACCTTCGGGTCGTGGTCTATGCATGTGTGAAGTTTCATGAAAATATTCGAAAGGGTGGTGGAGTTATGCTCCGGACACGAAATCAGTGCGAGAAACAAAAAAGGGAGATAACTCAAAAATTAGCTATGCAAGAGTTGTCATTCTTGTGCGCGACACACCTTCGGGTCGTGGTCTATGCATGTGTGAAGTTTCATGATAATATTCCAAAGGGTGTTCGAGTTATGCTCCGGACAAGAAGTGTCTACGGCGGACGCGGACCGCGGACGCGGACGCGGCGCGCTGTCAAATTAGGCCATGGGCCAAATATGGAAACCCTCCCCCCCCTGTGGTACATAAGCAGACATATTTTTCTGATAACTATAATCAATTACGAGTGTAATGCAACTTGTCTGCGCTCTGTAACCCGCTGGATGAATGTATGGCACCATTTTGAAGTATACCACCCAGCAACTTTTTGCCATATTAAAAAATCACACTTTTTGTAAAAATGTGACAAAATTATATTGTTAAACACGGAAACTGCTGTTGTTTTGCAGGTTTTGAGAGATGTTTATAGCAATACTTTGCATTTAAGTAGAATTTAGGACCGTCCGGTCCTTTTAAGCAAATATTTTGCATATTTAATTACCCCACCCACTCCATTTCAATGGTAACACATGTATTGCCAACACATCTCTTCCCATACGGTATTTATAAATTGTAGCTATGGAAAATATACATGCATGTGCTCATGAAACATGTGCAAACTTTAGTTCCTGTGTTATGCTTACTGCACATGATACTAAGTTAACCACAACTGAATTTGAAACCGTTACCCACCCACTAAATCTACAATGTACATTTTACACATATTGAGTTTCATTAGCTGTCTCCACTTACATTTACTTTTAACTGGTACATATGAAGTCAACTACTTCAACATGACACTGGCATCATTGCATACACAAAAATATCGTGAGTTGTCATGATGAAAGTGCATGGAGTGAAGTATGTATAGCAGCAAGTGTGAAGAAAAATGGAATTTCCCCACATTATCGGGCAAGAAATGATTCGATATTTACAACAAGATCAATGCTATATTGTGAAATAGAACATGTTAAATGTGAGCATCGATATAATGCACAACAACAGTTATAGACATGCGTATATGATTCGCGTATGCTTATACAACAAGGTAATTAATTTTCAATCAAGGTTTGAAGCATCGCGCCTGTGGCGGGGACAATCCCCACATCATCAAGTAAGAAACTATTAATTATTTGCATCATCACATCAAATATGGTTCATGAAATAATTAACATATACATAGCATCACATATATATAGACATACATACATACATACAGTTACATAATGTGTCCAGGGCTTTCATTGTTCTTGATTTGTGCATGATTATACAAGGTAATTAATTTTGAATCAAAGTTTGAAGCATCGCGCCTATGGCGGTGACAATCCCCACAACATCAGGTAAGAAACTATTCATTATTTGCATCGTCACATCAAATATGGTTCATGAAATCATTAACATATACATAGCATCAGACACATATACACATACACACATACATACAGTTACATAATGTGTCCAGGGCTTTCAGTGTTCTTGATTTGTTCATGATTATACAACAAGGTAATTAATTTTCACTCAGGATTGAAAGCCTCGGTACCAGGTAAGACATATTTCGATATTTACAATAACAGATGAAATAAAATTATGGTACACAATATCATTCAATATCAGCATATTCATATCAGCATATATAGACATACATACAGTTCATAATGTGTCCGGTGCATTCGTTGTTCTTGATTCACTTATGGTTGGTTACAACAAAGTAATTCATTTTCAATCAGGTTCGGAAGCATCGCACCTGTGGCGGAGTCAATACCCATGGCATCAGGTACGAAACTCTTCGATATTTTCTGACATCAACAGCGCTCAGGTATTATCCTAACATGCTGTACAAATCGTAGATACATATCTAGTGAATCCGGCTTTAAGAGAAGCAACCTAGTCATATGCTTCATCCGCATCAAACATGCTATCTAGTAAGCTGTCGGGCTCATGGGCATTTGTTTCATCAACATCCACCGTATCCACTTCTTCCTCTTCTTCTACCAGTAGATCTATCATTTCAGTTGGCAGGTAATCCCCCTCTGTCCATTTGCACTCTAGTGTTCCGTTTATGACCTCCCCACCCACGGCCATTTGGTGGCGGTATGCATGCATTCGATTGGTCAGTGCTGCACCAAATGAGGGTTTGGTGATTAGCTCTCATTATATACATTCTTAACGATGACCTGCATGGTGGCAGAATGCTAAGATCAGCGCCATTGTAACTTGACAGCAGCTCTCCCGACTTGGGACTGAACTTTTGCAGGAATAGCTCCATGCGCAGTTTGTTTATGTCTGTAATACTAGTACTAGTACTCCTGTACATCAGACACACAAAGTGTTCAAGGTCTTCAAAGAGTTGTGGTTCTACAGAAGGGGGACAAACCCAACAGCATGAATGTATCAGTGAATTCTGGGTGCTTCTGAAGTAGTTTTAGCGGTGTCACCTTTCCACGACGAACGAAAGCACTCGTGCTGTCACAGCCGATGAATGCATGAAGTGCTGGCAATGCCAAACACAGCTGCGTACCAACCTCAGCAATGATACCGTGTATGTCAAGCAGTCGTCGTTTGTTGCCGACACCGGTGTCAAACAGCACACGCTGTTTCACCAGCTGTGTAAACCTGAGTAACAGTACTAGTACAAACACGTCGGTATCTGGAGATCTGACAACAATTGTATTGTTCTCCGATAAATGCGATGCATGGTGCAAACAATGCAATACCAGTCGTGTGTCTGCTTCCTCTTGTGACGAATTCAGTTCTTCTATTTCGTCAGTGTGTGTTGATGCCATACATACTAGTAATTTGACGCATTTGGTTTCACACACAAACACAAGTGTTCTTCCTTTCACCTTATGTGTGTATTTATCTTGCATCCATTCATTAAGTAGGAGTTTTCACAATTGTGTCTTGTTGACATCGTTCGAGAGGAACTGCTTCCAGTCACGTGGAACATTTGTCAGCGGTCCCTTGATCAAGTAGGTATTTGTGGTACCTCTTCGTTGTCGTTCATTGGTTTTAATTGACAGAGGATGGTACGTGTTTGTTACAAAATCCACGCGTTCTGCTTTCGGCATTTGGTGATATAGACTCTCCGCCAGATCTGCAAATGTGTTGGGCAAAGCAGTTTGCATATGTAGAATTGCATTTCCGTCAATGATGTAGCTCACCTGTTCTAGCGGAGGCCTGTAAACCATATGCGTCTGCCCTTCCAGTTGGTGCATCAATTTCGCTTTGTCAGTCCTTGCCGGTGATCCATCAGCTGTTGCAAACGACCATGGAAATGGACCTAACGGGTAACTGAAGACCTTAGCCATGTCAATGTTGTGCAATGGAAACGAGCTGTCCAAATACATTCCGTTCTGCTACGAGTTCCTTTGACATTCGCTGTGGACTCGTAAGTGTCACCGATTTTGCAAGCGTTGCAAATGTTTTGAGTTTTTGTTGCTTTATTGGCGCATGGAAGCTAGCAGATCTTTCTACAAACAGACTCAGTCTGCACCTGGCAGCTAATTTGTGACGTTGACTGACAAAAATGTACCGAAATACATTTGAGACCAGCGTAACGCCAGATGTGACAGTATGATAATGGCACATGCTGTTCGCTATTCAATCTATATTATGAAGTGTCATTTCTATTGAATATCTTAGATCCAGAACAGACTGCATTTCAATACTTGTGTAAGTCAAGACATCCATAGGTTCGCATATGTCATAAGATTAGGCCATGGGCCAAATATGGAAAACTTACCCCTGCGTAAAACACAATTATATTACGCAATTGCCATGTATATTGATATTCATCACATGGCATTAATTTGCGGTGTAAAAAGTGGTTCAAATGCCACTTATCATCAGTTAACATGGAAAATTGTTAACATAGACAATTGTTGAAAAAACGCCCTTTTTGGCGGCCATTTTGAAAATTTCCACCATTTATATCATGCTGTTAAGTCAATATGTATTACATAATTGATATGCATATTCATATGCATTACAAGGTATAAGTTACAATGTTAATAGCGGTTCCAATAACACTTAACAGCAGTTACAGTGCAAACTTTTCGCAAAAACACACATTTTTAGCGGCCGTTTTGAAAATGGCGGCCATTTGGTAAAAGAAATTGATTTTGAATGTATCACACACTGTTTTATATTCAATTAGGGAGTAGATAAGAACGATTTAGAAAATTTAAATCGGTCCTAATACCGGTTAACAGGCGATAAAGCGAGTCCTGTAAACCAAAACAATTGTTTTTGACGGCCATCTTGGAAAATGGCCGCCATTTGTTCATCCAGCGGCTTTTTGATGGCAGACCTTCTGGAATGACAGACAATTGACTACTGAATTTGAAAATCATGGTGGCGTTATGTACCACAGGGGGGGGGTGGGGGGAGGGGGGGTTATTGGTGGCCCAAAGACTAAATCCATAGTATCCCCCGACGGTAGTCCGGGGGATACAATTATAAGATATTTACCTGAGCGTTAAAGTTTTTGAAGCACTAGTATGTGACCTTGACCCTGGGCTTGGCGGGGGGCAGGAGAACGAACGTGGATTTGGCACAGGGCGGTAGACGACCATTAGAGCAACGCGTATATGAAATATGAAGTTGATCCGTGAATGGAAATAAAAATTATAAGATATTTACCTGAGCGTTAAAGTTTTTGAGAAACACCAAAGTATGTGACCTTGACCCTGGGATTGGTGGGGCAGGACGAACGTGGATTTGGCACAGGGCGGTAGAGGACCATTAGAGCAATGCGTATATGAAATATGAAGATGATCCATGATCCATGAAAGAAAACAGAAAGTATAAGATATTTACCCAAGCGTTAATGATTTTTGAAGCACTAAGTATGTGACCTTGAACCTGGGCTTGACGGGGGCAGACGACGAACGTGGATTTGGCACAGGGCGGTAGAGGACCATTGAGCATAGTATATGCGTGTTCGAAGTTATGCTTGATACAAAATCAGAGGCACGTGTTCGTTAGCTTTGGATTCAAAATCAGAGACGAAACAACAAAGGGAGATAAGTAAACAAGAATTCCGCGGAATCAGATGCCTCGCCTTGTCCCGCCTTGACCTCGAGCCTGGGCCCAAGAAAGCAATTTTCACTGGCCCGAACATATTATACAATTATTGACTAGGAACCATGAATCCAGATAGAATATCAGATTATATTCTATGGCTCACTAGTCAATAATTGTTTTATTATATGATAATAGTCTGTATATAGCACTTACGACCTTATGCTACTAGACAAAAATTGAAAAAGAATTTGAAAAAAAAAATGAAAAAAAAAAATGGAAAAAAAGTTTAAAAATTAAAAATAATAATGCTTTCTACTGGAGCCCAGAATTTTTTTTAATAGTCCTATATTTATCTACATATATCTGCACAGGTCCACATAATGCCACAATATTTTCAACACAGTTTACGGAAATGTAATATAATCATTTACCTGTATAAATTACCTATAAGTGGTCAGTGGTCAGTTGCACATGCTAGCACATGTACAGGTGAATAGTCTGTATATAGCACTTACGACCTTCTGCTACTGGACAAAAATTGAAAAATAATTTGAAAAAAAAAATGAAAAAAAAAAATAAAAAAAAAAAAAAAGGAAAAAAAAAGTTTAAAAATAATAATGCTTGCTACTGGAGCCCAGATTTTTTTTCCAGTCAAATTGAAAAATAATTTGAAAAAAAAAATGAAAAAAAATAAAATGAAAAAAAAAAAAAAAAAAAAATGACAAAAAAAAGTTTAAAAATAATAATGCTTGCTATTGGAGACCAGATTTTTTTTTAATAGTCCTATATTTATCTACATATATCTGCAGAGGTCCACATAATGCCACAATATTTTCAACACAGTACCCAATGTAGTGATTTACCTGTATAAATTACCTGGTCAGCAGTGGTCAAGCAGTGGTCAAGCACTGGACATCTGCACATGCTAGCCCATGCTTAGCACATGGTTCTCCCAGTTTCTATTGTTCTCTCTACAGGTAAGGTGTACAGAGCACACGAGAAAAGGTATACAGAGCAGACAGAGAAAACAGGTCTTCATGCATTATTGTCCAGTTTGTAGAGTGCGCAAAACAAAAAAGGGAGATAACTGAAAAATTAGCTGCACAAGAGTTGTCATTCTTGTGCGCGACACACCTCCGGGTCGTGGTCTATGCATGTGTGAAGTTTCATGAAAATATTCCAAAGGGTGGTCGAGTTATGCTCCGGACAGGAAATCAGTAAGCGAAAACAAAAAAGGGAGATAACTCAAAAATTAGCTATGCAAGAGTTGTCATTCTTGTGCATGACACCTTCGGTTCGTGGTCTAATTGAATGTGTTAAGTTTCATAAAAATATTCCAAAGGGTGGTCGAGTTATGGTCAATCAGTGCGCGAAACAAAAAAGGGAGATAACTCAAAAATTAGCTATGCAAGAGTTGTCATTCTTGTGCGCGACACACCTTCGGGTCGTGGTCTATGCATGTGTGAAGTTTCATGAAAATATTCGAAAGGGTGGTGGAGTTATGCTCCGGACACGAAATCAGTGCGAGAAACAAAAAAGGGAGATAACTCAAAAATTAGCTATGCAAGAGTTGTCATTCTTGTGCGCGACACACCTTCGGGTCGTGGTCTATGCATGTGTGAAGTTTCATGAAAATATTCCAAAGGGTGTTCGAGTTATGCTCCGGACAAGAAGTGTCTACGGCGGACGCGGACCGCGGACGCGGACGCGGCGCGCTGTCAAATCCATAGTATCCCCCGACGGTAGTCCGGGGGATACAATTATAAGATATTTACCTGAGCGTTAAAGTTTTTGAAGCACTAAGTATGTGACCTTGACCCTGGGCTTGGCGGGGGCAGGACGAACGTGGATTTGGCACAGGGCGGTAGACGACCATTAGAGCAACGCGTATATGAAATATGAAGTTGATCCGTGAATGGAAATAAAAATTATAAGATATTTACCTGAGCGTTAAAGTTTTTGAAGCACCAAGTATGTGACCTTGACCCTGGGATTGGTGGGGCAGGACGAACGTGGATTTGGCACAGGGCGGTAGAGGACCATTAGAGCAATGCGTATATGAAATATGAAGATGATCCATGATCCATGAAAGAAAACAGAAAGTAATAGATATTTACCCAAGCGTTAATGTTTTTTGAAGCACTAAGTATGTGACCTTGACCCTGGGCTTGACGGGGGCAGAACGAACGTGGATTTGGCACAGGGCGGTAGAGGACCATTAGAGAGCAATGCTTATAGCGTGTTCGAGTTATGCTCTGGATACAAAATCAAGAGCACGAAACAACAAAGGGAGTAATGTAAACAAGAATTCCGCGGAATCAGATGCCTCACCTTGTCCCGCCTTGACCTCGAGCCTGGGCCCGAAAGCAATTTTCAACTGGCTCCCGAACATATTATACAATTATTGACTAGTGAACCATAGAATATCAGATTATATTTATGGCTCACTAGTCAATAATTGTTTTATTATATGATAATAGTCTGTATATAGCACTTACGACCTTATGCTACTAGACAAAAATTGAAAAAGAATTTGAAGAAAAAAAATGAAAAAAAAAATGGAAAAAAAGTTTAAAAATTAAAAATAATAATGCTTGCTACTGGAGCCAGAATTTTTTGAATAGTCCTATATTTATCTACATATATCTGCACAGGTCCACATAATGCCACAATATTTTCAACAGTTTACGGAAATGTAATATAATCATTTACCTGTATAAATTACCTGTAAGGATGGTCAGTGGTCAGTTGCACATGCTAGCACATGCACAGGTGAATAGTCTGTATATAGCACTTACGACCTTATGCTACTGGACAAAAATTGAAAAATAATTTGAAAAAAAAAATGAAAAAAAAAATGGAAAAAAAAAATGGAAAAAAAAAATGAATTTTTTTTTTTAAAAATAACAATGCTTGCTGCTGGAGCCCAGATTTTTTTTCCAGTCAAATTGAAAAAAAAAAAAAAAATGAAAAAAAATAATGAAAAAAAATAATGAAAAAAAAAATAATGAATTTTTTTTTAAAATAATAATGCTTGCTATTGGAGACCAGATTTTTTTTAATAGTCCTATATTTATCTACATATATCTGCAGAGGTCCACATAATGCCACAATATTTTCAACACAGTACCCAATGTAGTGATTTACCTGTATAAATTACCTGGTCAGCAGTGGTCAAGCACTGGACATCTGCACATACTAGCCCATGCTTAGCACATGGTTCTCCCAGTTTCTATTGTTCTCACTACAGGTAAGGTGTACAGAGCACACGAGAAAAGGTATACAGAGCAGACGAGAAAACAGGTCTTCATGCATTATTGTCCAGTTTGTAGAGTGCGCAAAACAAAAAAGGGAGATAACTGAAAAATTAGCTACACAAGAGTTGTCATTCTTGTGCGCGACACACCTCCGGGTCGTGGTCTATGCATGTGTGAAGTTTCATGAAAATATTCCAAAGGGTGGTCGAGTTATGCTCCGGACAGGAAATCAGTGAGCGAAAACAAAAAAGGGAGATAACTCAAAAATTAGCTATGCAAGAGTTGTCATTCTTGTGCACGACACACCTTCGGTTCGTGGTCTAATTGAATGTGTTAAGTTTCATAAAAATATTCCAAAGGGTGGTCGAGTTATGGTCAATCAGTGCGCGAAACAAAAAAGGGAGATAAATAAAAAATTAGCGATGCAAGAGTTGTCATTCTTGTGCGCGACACACCTTCGGGTCGTGGTCTATGCATGTGTGAAGTTTCATGAAAATATTCGAAAGGGTGGTGGAGTTATGCTCCGGACACGAAATCAGTACGAGAAACAAAAAAGGGAGATAACTAAAAAATTAGCTATGCAAGAGTTGTCATTCTTGTGCGTGACACACCTTTGGGTCGTGGTCTATGCATGTGTGAAGTTTCATGAAAATATTCCAAAGGGTGTTCGAGTTATGCTCCGGACAAGAAGTGTCTGCGGCGGACGCGGACGCGGACGCGGACGCGGCGTGCTGTCAAATCCATAGTATCCCCCGACGGAGTCCGGGGGATACAATAACAAGGTGTTCCATGAAAGGAAACAGAAGTTATAAGACATTTACCCAACGTTAAGTTTATGAATATGCCAAGTTTGTGACCTTGACCTTGGGGCAAGGGCTGGCTGGTGGGTCATGGATTTGCTACAGCATGATAGAGTGTCATCTGAGGAATGCATGTATAAAATAACAAGGTGTTCCATGAAAGGAAACAAAAGTTATAAGACATTTACCCAACATTAAGTTTATGAATGTGCCAAGTTTGTGACCTTAACCTTGGGGTAAGGGCTGGGTGGTGGGTCATGGATTTGCTACAGCATGATTGAGGGTCATCTGACGAATGCATGAATGAAATAACAAGGTGTTCCATGAAAGGAAACAGAAGTTATAAGACATTAACCCAAAGTTAAGTTTATGAATGTGCCAAGTTTGTGACCTTGACCTTGGGGTAAGGGCTGGGTGGTGGGTCATGGATTTGCTACAGCATGATAGATGGTCATCTGAGGAATGCATGAAATAACAAGATGTTCCATGAAAGGAAACAGAAGTTATAAGACATTTACCCAACGTTAAGTTTATGAATGTGCCAAGTTTGTGACCTTGACCTTGGGGTAAGGGCTGGCTGGTGGGTCATGCATTTGCTACAGCATGATAGAGGGTCATCTCTGAGGAATGCATGTATGAAATAACAAGGTGTTCCATGAAAGGAAACAGAAGTTATAAGACATTTACCCAACGTTAAGTTTATGAATGTGCCAAGTTTGTGACCTTAACCTTTGGGTAAGGGCTAGGTGGTGGGTCATGGATTTGCTACAGCATGATTGAGGGTCATCTGAGGAATGCATGAATGAAATAACAAGGTGTTCCATGAAAGGAAACAGAAGTTATAAGACATTTACCCAACGTTAAGTTTGTGGACGACAAAATTTGCATGTACATGTATGTTTGTCAACTTTTGACGTCATTAAGGAACAAAATCACATGGTGTGTCTCAAATATGGATGATGATAAAGAAGTGTATGAAGTTTCAAGTCAATCTGTCGTACAGTTGCAGAGATATTGCGTACTTAAAACTTTAAAGTGATTTGACCTCGACCTTAGACATGAAAACCAAATGGGTGGGCTATAGTCGCATCATGATAGAGGACCATATGAAGAATGCATGTGTGAACTAAAGTTTGTTTGTTTGTTGGGGTTTAATGGCCTATTAACAGCTAAGGTCATTTAAGGCTGGGTCAATGGGTTTAGTACTAAATCCCATATGTGACCTGTACAAATGAGAGGAAAATCCCAAAATCAGAACTGAATATTCACAATAAACAAGAGGGCCATGATGGCCCAAATTCGCTCAACTGACTCCATGAACACCAGAGGAGAATGTGACATTCAGTTCATGTGTTTTAAAAAAATTGTACTATTTTTAGAAGGCGGTCATCTTGGATTAAGCGATGACTCTCATTTTACCAAATCTAAAAATGCTTCACCCAAGGAATTTAACTTACTATGATGTGGTTCCTGAGAAAAAGACCTTTTGGAGGCCATCATGGATGACATAATCATCCGATTCCGACAAATATTGCACCAGAGCAATCACCTCCTCGATACCTTCAATTTGATATATGACATGAGCATATTCGGTCAAAAATAAAATTTGACCCCACGGGCCACGCCCATTTTTGACCCCGGGGTCACCATTTTAACATCTTTGATTCCTACCAAGTTTCGTCGAAATCCGGTTGGCGGTTCATGAGAAGAAGATTTAAGAATTTCTGCTATTCTTAGACGGCGGCCATCTTGGATTAGCGACGACCTCCGTTTTAACAACTGAACAGGCTTCACCCATGGACCATAACTGAAGTTTGGCCACCATGGGTCAAGCGGTTCGTGTGTGAAGAAAATTTTTGAAATCTAATAAAGAAACGACCATTTGACCTTTCGGCAGCCATCTTGGATGACATGACCATCCAATTTCGACAAAAAATGTACCAGAGCGATCGCCTCTCTGATACCTTTGATTTGATATAAACATGATCACATTCCGTTAAAAATAAAATTTGACCCCAATTTGACCCCACGGGCGACGCCCATTTTTGACCCCGGGGTCACCATTTTAACAATTTTGAAAGAGCATTGTACATCGATCTTTCCTACCAAGTTGTCAAAATTCGCCTGGCGGTTCATGAGAAAAAGATTTTTTAAGAATTTGTGCTATTTTTAGACGGCGGCCATCTTGGATTAGCGACGACCTCCGTTTTAACAAATCTGAAAAGGCTTCACCCATGGACCATAACTGTGAAGGTTGGCCACCATGGGCCAAGCGGTTCGTGTGAAGAAGAATTTTGAAATCTCTAATAAAAGAACGACCTTTTTATCTTTCGGCGGCCATCTTGGATGACATGACCATCCAATTTCGACAAAAAATGTACCAGAGCGATCGCCTGTTGGATACCTTCGATTTGATATAGACATGACCATATTCGGTCAAAAATAAAATTTGACCCCACGGGCCACGTCCATTTTTTACACCGGGGTCGCCATTTTAACAACTTTGAAAGAGCATTGTACATCGATCATTCCTACCAAGTTTCGTCGAAATCCGGCTAGCGGTTCATGAGAAGAAGATTTTTTTAAGAATTTATGCTATTTTTAGACGGCCATCTTGGATTAGCGATGACCTCAATTTTAAAAAATCTGAAAAGGCTTCACCCATGGACCATAACTTTTAAGTTTGGCTACCATGGGCCAAGTGGTTCATGTGAAGAAATTTTTTGAAATCTGTAATAAAAGAATGACCTTTTGGCGGCCATCTTGGATGACATAGCCATCCAATTTCGACAAAAAATGCACCGGAGTGATTGCCTCGTTGATACCTTCGATTTGATATATGACATGACCATATTCGGTCAAAAATAAAATTTGACCCCACGGGCCACGCCCATTTTTGACCCCGGGGTCACCATTTTAACAACTTTGAAAGAGCATTGTACATCGATCATTCCTACCAAGTTTTGTCGAAATCCGTTTGGCGGTTCTTGAAAAGAAGAATTTGTGCCATTTTTAGACGGCGGCCATCTTGGATTACGTAATGACGTCATTTTAACAATTTTGTAATCCCCCCCCAACCTAAGAACCATGACCATGAAGTTTGGTGACTATAGGCCCAATGGTTACCGAGGAGAAGACGTTTGAAAATGTTCACGGACGGACGACGGACACATTGCAGTAACAATAGCTCAATATGCCCTGAAATCAGCATAATCCTTATCTGATGCCAGGTCCTCGCCACACCAGAATCACTTGGCACGCTCCCAAAAGAAGTAGGATCCGTAATAATCTTACTACTTTTATAATGGGCAATAGCCCAATTCAACTCCCAGGTAACAAAAGAGCCAAAGATAAAAACGTACCTGAGGGCCAAAGCAGGCATATCGTAATTCCTATAAGGAGGATCACCTACCGTTAATTTACGCCATCGCATTCGCCCGACCAACCACCCATGTGTGTTAACTAGTAAGTGAACACAAATATTTAAAAACTCGACCTTAGCTGCATGTGTTTGGTATGATATGAAAATATGGATGATAAGGAAGTATATGAAGTTTGAAGTCAATTCTACTTACCGTTGCAGAGCTAATGGGTACCCAAAAACTTTAACGCAAATGTTACGGATGTAAAGTTCTAAGTAATTTGACCTTGGACATGAAGGCCACATGGGTGTGGTATGGAATGTAAATATGGATGATGATAAGGAAGTATATGAAGTTTGAAGTCAATCCGACTTACCGTTGCAGAGATAATGGGTACCAAAAAACTTTTAATACCTCAACTCTAATGGATACAACTTACTAAATAATTTGACCTTGACCTTGGACCTACCAAAAACTTACTAACGCAAATGTTACGGATGTAAAGTTCTAAGTAATTTGACCTTGACCTTGGACATGAAGGCCACATGAGTGTGGTATGTAATGAAAATATGGATGATGACAAGGAAGTATATGAAGTTTGAGGTCAATCCGACTTACCGTTTCAGAGATAATGGATACCGAAAAACTTTAAAGTAGACGGACGAACAAGGGTAACACTAAATGCCCCCTCCACTATCGTGGTGGGGCATAAAAATGACTACGTTGAAAGGTGATATTTTTGTTAAAACATGTTTGGCATAAAAGCGTTAACATAAAATCATTAAGAAGACGTGTGCATGGTTTCAGATCGATTGACTGAACAGTTTCAGACGAGTTGTGTACACAAACTATGCAGTTTTTCTGGTCGTATAAAAATGGCCGCCAATTGGAGAAAAGTCGTCGGAATTTGGTTACTATACATCAAGAATAACTCTGGACGCCCGCCGCGTGCCCGTATAAGGTGAATATAAAATACATACCGTTTTTCAAACTGGCGTATAAAAAGGCTACATATTACGTACCACCATAAGAGACATCCAATACTTTCTCCTCATCAAAATCAGTGGTGCGGTTGCCATGGGCAAGAGCGTCAGACTCGTCCTCAGTATGGTCGACATCGGTGTCCGATGTCGCCTCGTCCTCACCAGCACAGTCGTCGGTGTCCGATGTCGCCTCGTCCTCACCAGCACAGTCGTCGGTGTCCGATGTCGCCTCGTCCTCACCAGCACAGTCGTCGGTGTCCGATGTCGCCTCGTCATCATCAGCAAAGTCATCATTGGTGTCCGCTTTAGATAGTAAACAAGGCAAAATTGTAAGCCAACAAGTAAATGTGGCCTGTCGGCACACAAATTCCCCCAGTAGCAGCTTGAAGAAACTGTGGCAAAGTTAATTAACCAAAAGTGATAAGTATTCATAAGCACAGTTTGTGAAGGTCAAAAGGTGAAGGTCATATTAAGGACAGCATGGAATCATGTGTGACATTTGTCCACAGGTTTGCTGTATTGAAATATTAAAGTAATCCATCAATGGATATAGAAGTTGAGAAACTCTGGTGAACTTTTTAATGCGTGAAAAAGTTCAAAGTTGTTAAGGTCAAAAGGTCACAGTCACATTAAGGGCAGCATGAATGTGTGCCATTTGTCCACAAGTATGATGTATTGGAATATTAAAATAATCCATCAAGGGATATAGAAGTTACAACAGAATTGAGAAACTTTGGCGAACTTATTAATGTGTGAAAAAGTTCAATGGTGTCAAGGTCAAAAGGTCAAGGTCATATTAAGGGTAGTATGGATGGGTGGCATTTGTCCACAAGTATGATTTATTGAACTATTAAGTAATCTTTCAAGAGATTAGAAGTTATGACAGAATTGAGAAACTCTGGCGAACTTGTGTTTGTTTGTTTGTTTGTATGTTTGTTGGGGTTTAACGGCCTATCAACAGCTAAGGTCATTTAAGGCCGGGTCAATGGGCTTAGTACTAAATCCCATATATTACCTGTACAAGTACATGTACTAATGGGTGGACAATCCCAAAATCAGAACTGAATATTTACAATAACAAGAGCTCTGCGGAGCAAGAAGTCCCGTCTGACGCAGTTTGATAGTACATAAGGAGCTTGTAATAACCTTGGGGTTAGTGAGCACCATGGGCTTTCTGTAGAATGATGTGAGATGTTAAAAAAACCTATGAAATTTTAAACAGGCCTGTAGCCAGGGGGGGTCGGAGCGGTTGGACGACCCCCCCCCCCCCCCCCCCCCCCCCCCCCCCACCCCCCACCCCCCCCCCCAGCCTCGAGGCAGGGTTGGCAATTTCCCGGAAATAAGAGTATTTCCCAGGACGGCGGGAAATACCGGGAAATACTGGGAAATAAATACTGGGAAATACCGGGAAATATGAATCTTGGTGGTCTTTTTCATTCCAAAATGTCAAGATGTGTCTCATATCCCCTATATCTACTATGGTTTATATCTGTGTAGACTGATAAGCCTACAGGTAAAACAAACATTCTGCAATAAAAAAAGAAATAATAAGTTTATTTAGAGAAAAAAAAACATCATTATTTTCTAGACAATTTTCTTCCCTATTTACAAGTCTATGGTTGCCAACTGTCTATTTTATTGTATATGAGAACATCCCTCATTACTATAGTAACCTGCCAGTAATAAAAGCTGCTTTTGGAATTTTGAGAAAATCCCTGTTGATAACGGATAATCCATGTACAGTGTAAGTGTAATTGTTTTACAACTTGACATGACCATATACAGACCACCTGGGTTCTTATTATACAGTATGACACAAAACGTGTGAGAGAAGGCTGAATTAACAGCCTGTTGTCATAGTCTGATGGTTTATTAAAGTATATTAAGGTCTCATCAATGTAACATGCAAATAAGTAGGCTTTTGGCTAATTTTTAATGATTTTAGGTACTGTATCTCATACGTACCATCGTGGCCCAGTCTTCACGTTAAATAAATGTCATAATAATAATGCAAATAAGTAATACAAATGCAAAGCATAAAACAACAGTACTTGTCAGTCATATAAGACTTGTAAGAGACTGTGTATGCACATCTTGCATGCTAAGATCATTTTATTATCATTTCTTGATACCGAATACATGTATTAGTGTGGAAGAAGGTTGACATTTAACAGCCTGTTGTCTAAACATAGTCTGATCATGATGATGTTATCCTTGTGAATTTTATCTAGCAGACACTCGGATGCTTCCTAAAAAATGAAGAAGTAATTTACAAAAAATAATACAACCAAAATATAAATGTCATGGTTGCCAAATATTCCACTGATGAGTACCCCTAGTTGGGAATGAAACAGATCTATACATTGTAATTAACCCCTATATCTAATTATTAAGTTGTTGATTGTTTAATTAACTATTACTGAGCTTAAAACTTAATTTAAATAACTTTAATTATCAAATAATAACATCAAAATTCATATTTCCCGGTATTTCCCACTTTGGGGAGTATTTCCCGGGAGGAATTCCCGCCCCCGGTATTTCCCGGCCAACCCTGCCTCGAGGTCCACTTTTTTAGCCTCGAGGTCCACTTTTTTAGACCCCCTAGATACCTCAGGCCCATTGGGCCTTCGAAACGACCCCCCCTTCAAACAGGTCTGGCTACGGGCCTGTTAAAGCATTCCATTGAGGGAAAGAGAGTTATAATGAAGTGTAAAGTTTTTGAAACAAAACATTTTCTAAGTACTTGACCTTGGGGTTAGCGGGCACCATACGCTTTCTGTAGAATGATGCAAGATGATGTTACAAATGCACCTATGAAATATTAAAGCATTCCATCAATGGAAACAGAAGTTATTGCAGATGAACCCCAATGTTAATTTTTGTGATGGACAGACGGACAAACAGACAACTTTTGTATCCCTATATCCCCTTTTCGCTACGTGACGGGATAATAAACTGAAACCGAAACACTTATTTTCCAACAAACACAGCTAAACACAAACAAGAATACTGCGAATGACATGTATCTCCTGGCACCGATGCTAAATTTCTATACTAGACATTTTGGAAGTCCGTGACCTTGACCTTGGGGTTACCGGACACCATGAACTTCCTGCAGATGCTGCGGAATGTTCTTACAAATGCATGTATGAAATATTAAAACATTCCATCAAGGGAAACAGAAGTTACAATAAATTAACCCAAGCGTTAAGTTTTCAAAACTGAGCATTTACTAAGCCCGTCACCTTGACCTTGGGGTTAGCGAGCATCATGGGCTTTCTGTTGAATCAAGCCAGATGTTGCTGTAGTTTACACCTAAGAAGTATTAACGTATTACATCAAGGGAAACAGTTGTAATAAATTAAATCGAGCGTTAAGTTTTCCAAACCCGGAATTTTCTAAGCCTGTGACCTTGACCTTTGGGGTTAGCGGGCACCATGGGCTTTCCGTAGAATGATGCGGGATGTTGTTTCAAATGCATGTATGGAATATTAAAGCATTCCATTGAGGGAAACAGAAGTTACAACAAATTAACCTGAGCGTTAAGTTTTAGAAACATAGCCAAACGCAAAAACTTAACGTTGAATACGTGTGAAAAATGAACCATGAAAACAAGGCTGTGGTCACCTGGGCTCCCTCTGTGTGAGATGGTTACACCACAGTGTTGATGTATACCAAGTTTGGAGGTCGTAGGACTTATAGTTTTCCGGAAACTGAGCTAAATGCAACAAGAGGGCCATGATGGCCCTAATTCGCTCACCTGACTCCATGAACACCAGAGGAGAATGTGACATTGAGTTCATATGTGTTTTAAAAAAATTGTGCTATTTTTAGAAGGCGGTCATCTTGGATTAAGCGATGACTCATTTTACCAAATCTGAAAATGCTTCGCACAAGGATCTTAACTTACTATGAAGTTTGGCCAGCATCGGCCATGTGGTTCCTGAGAAAAAGACGTTCAAAATCTCGAATAAATGGACCATTTGGCGGCCATCATGGATAACATAATCATCCGATTCCAACAAATATTGCACCAGAGCAATCGCCTCATCGATACCTTCAATTTGATATATGACATGAACATATTCGGTCAAAAATAAAATTGACCCCAATTTGACCCCACGGGCCATGCCCATTTTTGACCCCAGGGTCACCATTTTAACAAATTTGAAAGAGCATTCTACATCAAGCATTCCTACCAAGTTTCGTCGAAATCCGGCTGACGGTTCATGAGAAAAAATTTTTTTAAGAATTTTTGCTATTTTTAGACGGCGGCCATCTTGGATTAGCGACGACCTAATAAATCTCTAATAAAAGAACGACCTATTGACCTTTCGGCGGCCATCTTGGATGACATAACCATCCAATTTTGACAGGAAATGCACCAGAGTGATCGCCTCGTTGATACCTTCGATTTGATATATGACATGACCATATTCGGTCAAAAATAAAATTTGACCCCACGGGCCACGCCCATTCTTGACCCCGGCGTCACCATTTTAACAACTTTGAAAGAGCATTGTACATCGATCATTCCTACCAAGTGTTGTCGAAATCCGGTTGGCGGTTCTTGAGAAGAAGATTTTTTGAAGAATTTGTGCTATTTTTAAGACGGCGGCCATCTTAGATTACGTAATGAAGTCATTTTAGCAATTTTGTAATCCCCTACCTAAGGACCATGACCATGACCATGAAGTTTGGTGACTATAGGCCCAATGGTTACCGAGGAGAAGACGTTTGAAAATGTTCACGGACGGACGATGGACACATTGCGGTAACAATAGCTCACATGAGCTTCGCTCAGGTGAGCAAAAAACTTAACATTGAATGCATGTGAAATGTAGGTAAAAAAACCATGAAAACTAGGTCAAGGTCACATGGGCTCCCTCTGTGAGGTGGTTACACCACAGTGTTGATGTATATCAAAGCATTCCATTACAAAGCAGGCGCAACAAAGATGGATAAGTTAAAAAGTCTACATTTTTGTTGAAACTAGATATGTCCGTAAGCGAGCGAGGCTTACGGAATACTCCCTGCGTGGGCCCAGGTTCCCCTAAATACACAAGGAAATAGAAGTTATAACCAATTTCTCTGATGTTAAGTTTTGTAAAGAGACTTAAGTATATGACCTTGACCTTGGGATCAGCGGGGGTTGGATGGTCGTGGATTTGTCACAGCATGGTAGTAGAGCCTTAAAAATATTAAGCAATTTTGATGGAGGAAATAGTGGGTTGGACAGTCATGGATTTGTCACGGCGTGATAGTAGAGCCTTAGACGAATGCATGTGTGAACTTTTCGATGAAGGAAATAGAAGTTATAACATATTTCTCTGATGTTATAGTGAGCATCACAAAAAACATGAGAAGAGCATGCTTTAAACATGGTCAGAAAAATGTCAAGGTTGATGAAACTGTCTTAAGGTTAAAAAAAGGTCAATGTCATGTTAATGTGTACAAAATGCTCACATGTATCAAGTGTCCAAATAGTGAAGTAATCCGTCAAGTAATATTAAAGTTATATCATGATGAAGGAACTTGTACAAACCTTTTGACGCAAAAAAATGGCTAAGTGTTACCACAAAAATTTGAAGGCAAAAAAGGTCACGGTCATGTTAATGGTGGAATGAGTGTGCTCCAAAGTATGTGACCTTCACCTTGTGATCAGCGGGGGTTTGACGGTTGTGAATTTGTCACAGCATGATAGTAGAACCTTAGATGAATGCATTCATGAAATATTAAGAATGCCTATGCACACAAGTACCCAGATTTGTAGTTATAAAACTATTAAGAGCACAGTCTGTTTTAGTTATATAACCATGGGTCAGTTTGTACTCAACTTGGCTGAGTATGAGCCAGCTAAGTTGAGCCAGCTAACTCTTCACCAACATACCTGGTGTAGGGTGAGCTGGGTCTGGATCTGGACACATAACACCCCTGTCGTCAGAATCTGAAACATAAACCGATAAAGGAACGAGACGTTAAGGACCCGTTCTATACCTGATCATCGTTTCTTCAAAGATAATTGCTTCATAAATGTGATAGAATATATGAATAACATATATGTGAATACTGCCTTGTTACGGTATCCTATACGGCACATGGAGTGGCCAAGTCGGCCAACTTTGCGTGTTCTAGCCATCAGCCGGTTTCACCTGTTCTGCCGTTTGAACAAGAACTCAAAACGTGAAGTAGAACATATGATATAATGTAGCTAATCACATGTAGAAAAGCTAGAAGAACGGACTGCTATCAATTATAGTACACCAAAGTTTTCGGGACAGGTTTGTGCCTGTGTTTTTAACAACATGAACCACCATTATTACCTCATACACAGAAAATCGCACAGTGTATCACTTTTACCTGGCAAATCACACAACACATACCATATATACCCACAACTGTACTCTGTTATTAGCTATCAAATCCAGTGCCATGTAAGCAGTGACCGGAGTGTACTCCCTGGTGTCTACTCACCTACTATGCGAGTAGATATGGCTTTACCTATGGGTAACGTGTACACAAACATAGGCTTGCATCAGATTGAAAAGTTTACACATCAAAATTTATTTTGAGATTGATGGGAGAAATGCTCAGATATCTTGTCTTTTGTATAGTTTGCTGGTGGCACAAAGTGATGAAACTGTACGATGGCTTGAACATACAAAGATGGCTGAGATGGTCCATATAGTATACAGTAACAAGACACTATTCGCATCTGTTATATTCATAAATCACATCACTCTTATGAAGCAATTATCATTGATGTCAAGTGTATCTATCTATCAGGTCTGTAGCTACGGTTTAAAGGTTTTACCAAGTCACACAGCAAAATTGCCAAATTCTTGGCTATTCTAAGTCGAAAATGGGGAGATGCAAGGATGTATCGTTAGTATCGTTACTAAGTAATGCATGTGTGCAATATGAAGATATTAGCTGAAGGCAAACAGAAATTATAGGTGATTTGAGAAACTCTTACAAAAACTTTCAAATAAATAAACAGACAGACGGGCGGATGTACAATCAGTTAGTCCCTCTGGTTCGGGTAAAAAATCGACCAGCGTGTGCACCTGTGGCAGAAATCACCAAATGTTCGCCATGATGACCTTTCACATGTGCCCTTCATGGTCTGATTGAGAACATGTCATTTCGACCTCATTAACACCTCTTAATTGGCATAAATCAAAGATGGCCACCAATTTTCCATAATGTTCTCAACTGATAGTTTCAATGATTTAAATTGCTATAGTCAAGTATGTGGACACACAGAATTGTTTGAGAAATATATGAGGTACAATTACATCTCCTACAGTTGCATAAATTTAAAATGGCCGTCAAATGTAAATAAAACTCAACTGATTTCAATAGTTTTTGAATCTTTGCAATCAATTAATTTTTAATTGGCTTAAATGTTACGACGTAATTCTTATATATTTGGACAAATTCAAGATGGCCGCCAAGTGTCTATTTTGTCCTACATACATGTACTTCCACATGTTTATGCCAGGATCTCACTGGACATGTATATGTCATTTACAATGCAAAATTCATGTTTCTAGATGGAAATAGTTTGGGGATGACTACTACATGTAAAATATAAAACATTAGCATCTCAAGTTTAAATTCAAGATGGCTGCCAAATATAAACAAGAGCCGTAGGAGAACAGCATAGCTCGACTACGAGGGTTGTCGATGTACACATAGCTTGACAAACAAGGTGGCCGCGGCCAAGGTTGACTAAAAACCTTAACCAAGGGAAATTAAGTAAGTAATTCAAGGTTAAATGTAGGTCAATGTCAGATATAGGTCAGGGGTTATTGATGTACATCACTAGGAGATGAAGTTTTCCAAGTATAGTTGCTGTAGGCCCAGGAGTATTCCATATACAAGCTTGACTAAAAACCTTAACCAAAGGGAAATAACTAAGTAATCCAAGGGTAAAAGTAGGTCAAGGTCAAATATACATCAGGGATTATTGACGTACATCACTAGGAGATGAAGTTGTCCAAGTATGGTTGCTGTAGGCCCAGGAGTATTTCATATACAAGCTTGATTATAAACCTTAAGCAAGTTTGAGTAAACCTTCACCAATGGGAAATAACTAAGTAATTCAAGGTTAAATGTAGGTCAAGGTAAAATATAGGTCAGGGGTTATTGATGTACATCCCTATGAGAAATAGTTATCCAAGTATGGTGTATGTATGCACAATAGTATTCCATCTACAAGCTTGACAAAAAACCTTAACCAAGGTTGACTAAAAACCTTAACCAAGGGGAATTAACTAAATAATTAAAGAGGAAATGTAGGTCAAGGTCAAATATAGATCAGGGGTTATTGATGTACATCCCTATGAGAAAAGGTTGTGCAAGTATGGTGTCTGCATGCACAATAGTATTCCATGTACAAGCTTGACTAAAAACCTTAACCAAGGTTGACTAAAAACCTGAACCAAGGGGAATTAACTAAGTAATTCAAAGTTAAATGTAGGTCAAGGTCAAATATAGGCCAGGGGTTGTTGATGTACATCACTAGGAGATGAAGTTGTCTAAGTATGGTGGGTGTAGGGCCAGGAGTATTGCATATACAAGCTTGACGAACTAGATGGCCGCGCCTGCATGTCGCGCCTTGGGGTGAGGCATGGACACTAAAAAAAGAGATATAGTAGACGTAAAAACCTTAACCAAACAAGACGGCCATGATGGCCCTAATTCGCTCACCTGACTCCAAGAAATCCAGAGGAGAATGTGACATTGAGTTCATGTGTTTTAAAAAAATTGTGCTATTTTTAGATGGCGGTCATCTTGGATTAAGCGATGACTCTCATTTTACCAAATCTGAAAATGCTTCACCCAAGGATCTTAACCTCCTATGAAGTTTGGCCAGCATCGGCCATGTGGTTCCTGAGAAAAAGACGTTCAAAATATTGAATAAATGGACCTTTTGGTGGCCATCATGGACGACATAATCATCCGATTCCGACAAATATTGCACCAGAACAATCGCCTCATCGATATATAACATGAGCATATTTGGTCAAAAATAAAATTTGACCCCACGGGCCACGCCCATTTTTGACCCCGGGGTCACCATTTTCACAACTTTGAAAGAGCATTGTAAATCGATCATTCCTACCAAGTTTCGTCGAAATCCGGCTAGCGGTTCATGAGAAGATTTTTTAAGACTTTATACTATTTTTAGACGGCGGCCATCTTGGATTAGCAATGACCTCCATTTTAACAAATCTGAAAAGGCTTCACCCATGGACCATAACTTTTAAGTTTGGCTACCATGGGCCAAGCAGTTAATGTGAAGAAGAATTTTTAAATCTCTAATAAAAGAACGACCTTTTGACATTTCGGCGGCCATCTTGGATGACATAACAATCCGATTTTGACAAAAAATGTACCAGAGTGATCGCCTCATTGATACCTTCGATTTGATATATAAAATGACCATATTCGGTCAAAAATAAAATTTGACCCCACGGGCCATGCCCGTTTTTGAACCTGGGGTCACCATTTTAACAACTTTGAAAGAGCATTGTACATCGATCATTCCTACCAAGTTTAGTTAAAATCCAGCTAGCAGTTCTTGAGAAGAAGATATTTTAAGACTTTATACTATTTTTAGACGGCGGCCATCTTGGATTAGCAATGACCTCCATTTTAACAAATCTGAAAAGGCTTCACCCATGGACCATAACTTTTAAGTTTGGCTACCATGGGCCAAGCGGTTCATGTGAAGAAGAATTTTGAAATCTCTAATAAAAGAACGACCTTTTGACATTTCAGCAGCCATATTGGATGACATAACAATCCGATTTCAAAATAAAATGTACCAGAGTGATCGCCTCATTGATACCTTCGATTTGATATATAACATGACCATATTCGGTCAAAAATAAAATTTGACCCCACGGGCCACGCCCATTTTTGACCCCGGGGTCACCATTTTAACAACTTTGAAAGAGCATTGTCCATCGATCATTCCTACCAAGTTTTGTCCAAATCCGGTTGGCGGTTCTTGAGATAAAGATTTTTGAAGAATTTGTGCTATTTTTAGACGGCGGCCACCTTGGATTACGTAATGACGTCATTTTAACAATTTTGTAATCCCCCTACCTAAGGACCATGACCATGAAGTTTGATGACTATAGGCCCAATGGTTACCGAGGAGAAGACGTTTGAAAATGTTCACGGACGACGACGGACACATTGCGGTAACAATAGCTCACATGAGCTTCGCTCAGGTGAGCTAAAAACTGGACACACGTACGTACATATGTATGGACGCACGCCAAAGTGCCGACTATATCGCGCTTTCCGCAATCTTTAACCAAAAATTTCAAAGTAATTAGACCTTGACATTGGGCACAGGAGGTGGGTAGAATGAAAATATAGATGATGATAAACACCCATGTGAAGTTTCAAGGTAACAGTATTGATGGGAGAAATGCTCAGATATCTCGTCTTTTGTATAGTTTGCTGGCATAATATTTATGGCTTGCCGTTCTCATATTTGTCTATTACGTATTGCACCAAATTTTATTTGGTTTACTGTCATATTATTTGCTGTATGTATCAAACACACGAAGTGGTGAAACTGTACGATGGCTTGTACATACAAAGATAACTAAGGTAAGTAACTAAATGCAGAAAAGTAAGTCCAGGTGGAATGAAGCTCATATATTGTACATACTTAAGTTTCTGATGTACACAGTTAGCAAATGATGTTGACATCAGCCATATAGTTTTGGAGTTTATGTAAATGGGACAGACGGACAGATGGACCGGGTGAACACTATAATTATATGCCACCGAAAAATATCGTTGCGAGGCATAAAAATAACACACACTTCAGATCCTATGAAGATGGCTAGTAACGAGCCAGCTCATCTCGATCTAGTGTTTGGCAATATTGGCGTTACCCTTTCAACACTACAGACCTCAATAGCGGTATTTGCAAACAGTGTAGATCCAGAAGAGCCGGCTCGTAACAAGCCGTCTCATCAGGACCTGCATTTTTTGCAAGTAATTATATATCTTTTTCAGATAAAAAAAACTGATCCCGTCTTATAAATGAACTAGTCAGAAAATCATGTGACAATTGGATTGGTCAGAACAATAACATATCACAGTCCGTTCCAGTTATTTAGTGTCGAAAGGGTTAATGGTCTGTATGGTTGAAAGGGTTAACTTACCCTTAGACTGGCGTTCTGCTCTACAAAACTGGCAAATAAATATCTTTGGCTTGTCCTTCAAAGTTGGGCAGTGCTCGTCTTCAATCAGATCCAAGACATCGCTTACGAAGACCCGGTTACCATCAGCGAGTTTAAAACATGTATCTTTCTTTTTTTGCTTATTTACTGAAATACAACCATGCGCGCTCACGGCAAATACAAGGGCCTCACAGTGTGTATAGTCTTGTGAATGAATACGACATATTAAACAGCTACATGGCAAACTCTCTGTGTTAAATTCGAAGACGCTATTCTTTATATTTTTAATTTGGCAATAAAAGTCGCTTGATTTTAAATTCTGACAAGACTTCTTGTTGGCCCATGTAAACTTCAACTTGTCACAGAAAACGTTTATCAAATTTGCAAGATCAACCTCAGCTCCTGTTCTAGTTTTGACGTCTCGATCCTCCGTCCCAATTACAATGCAAAATAATTTGCCACAACTGATACTGTCCTCATGTATAGGTGGTAGTTTTTGTAATTCTTCCTCACCGCCTTTTATTTCCTCATTAAGTTGCATCTCTCGAGGTTCCAACAACTTTGGTAGAGGTGGAGCATCATCGTAAGCCAGTGTGCTGTTTGAATTCTGATTTCCCTCTGCACCTTTGTCAATCAAGCGCGATTCCATTTTCGTGTCGCAGTTATCCTCTGGTAGGTCCGTCTGGCCAGCCTGAGACATCTTAAATGGAATAAATAGTTTGTTTGTTTGTTTATTGGTGTTTAACAGCCTATCAACAGCTAAGGTCGTATAAGGCCGGGCAAACGGGTTCGATCCCGTTTTAACCTGCTGCATTGGGGGGAAAATTCCAAAATCAGAACTTAATATTTACATCGAGAAACAATATATTCAGCCCTGAAATTAGAATAACCTGACCTGGTGGCAAGTCCATACCACACCAAAGTCACTTGGCCCCTTCCCTTAAAATAGGATTACGAATATTCGTAATACTCACATAAGGTGTATAAGCAGATTCAACTGTCACATACAAAATGCCAAAAATTTGAGGGCCAAACCAGGTCTCCAGTCAGAATTCCGGTAAGGATGAACCCCGATCGTTAAATTACCCATCGCTTGCACCCACCTTCCACCCACCTGGAATAAATAGATCTGCAAAATAAGTGTGTTACAAAACTGGGTTTTTTTCATTGCTAAGAAAGGAGGACAGGTTAGGATAACATAAATGTTGATCGATTGTTATTTTGTGGAAATGAAATATGGTTGGAACATGAACCAGTAATTTTATTTTTCAAATTCGAATACTGAATAAACGATATTAGCACAAGAACCATAAAAGACCAGATGGCCGTGGCCTGCATGTCGAGCCCGCGAAGGCATCTGGTGATGTAGCAACCAATACATTGAACATCAAGAAATGGCAACGTTAAACAAAGTATAAACATATTTCTCTGTCAGGGATTCCGCTGGCGATTGCCACTTTCGCAATTGGCGATAAAAATAAACAATTAGCGATAAAAAATTACAATTTTCGAGAAAAAAAACCTTCTTTTTTTTTTATGTGGCGATTTTTTTATTTTCCCCAGTGGAATCCTTGAATAGTAAAGAATTTACTGTCCATGTGAAAATTGAATATATAATTTTAATTCTTTTTATCTGTCAAAGAACAAAATATGTGATTTAGTTATATTTTAGTATTCGGAAAAATAAGCAAGTGGACATTCAAGTTACACAATTTTAGTCCTGCAATATTTATAACAATCATCCATGTGTAAAAACACATCAAGATTGGATTTTCGGAACTGTAGAAAGCATCCTGATGTGCACAGTGTATCTATTCTTCCACGTCTGTCAAACTGGACTCAACCAATCAGCTTGGCATAGGTGTGGCCTCGCGAATTCAATATGCATCTGCCGCATTATTGTTGACATCCGGCGGGCAAATGTTTGAACTTAGCTTCACACGTCTCTCACTGACTCAGGACAGATAAGCAAAATGGATTGAACCAATCAGCATAGAATATGTGTAGCTTCGTTGAATTCAGAATAAACCTGTCCATTTCCCTATTTGCCTGCGGTGAAATCATCGGATAAGTTGTTTGTTATGCTGAACTATTAATGACCTCCGGTGGCATCTGTTTGAACGTAGCTACACACGTGTGTCACTACTCATTTCAGCTCACATTCCAATATAGTTTTTTCTGATTCTGGCTGAGCTGTCTGTTTAACCGTGAATTACAACAGACTTCCACACAGATAGTCATCGCCGACGATTGAAATCAACGTATAAATAATCCAAGTATAACTAGGCGAAGGAAAAACTAATGATTAACGTTTATATTAAACGACAAAAACGAAGAAAGTATGCGCAACAAATAAATGTTGTCCATAAATCCAAACGATATTATATAAGAAACCTTTATCCACCAATCAGGTAAGCTGTACTACTGCTACGTCATAGCGGTTATTTTTACAGCGCCACCTGGTGCCAGTAGGTCGCAGTAACAGGAGAGATAAGCGATGACCAATTCATTGCTTGGCTCTGTACGGTGCGATCAGATACGGTGCGATATGAAAAATCTCAATATCACGAAAAATACAAACGAACCTCAAATCGGTTATTAGGGTCGCCTTTGTTGTTTTCAGAGCATTTTGAAGAAAATAAGTGATAGTTTGTAATGTTACCTTTAACACAACTTTCAAAGTCATTTGACCTTGACATTGGGCATGTGGACCACATGGGCAAGCTATGGAATGACAATATGGATGATGAAAAGGAAGTATTGGAAGTTGGAAGTAAATTGGAGTAACAATTGTGTTCGTTGTTTGTTTGTTTGTTGGGGTTTAACGGCCTATCAACAGCTAAGGTTATTTAAGGCCGGGTCAATGGGTTTAGTACTAAATCCCATATATTACCTGTACAAGTACATGTACATTTTCAAGTACATGTACAAATGAAGGCAAAATCCCAAAATCAGAACTGAATATTTACAGTAACAAAACTATATATTCAGCCCTGAAATCAGAATAATCCTGATCTGATGCCAGGTCCTCGCCACACCAGAATCACTTGGCCCCTCCCAAAAGCAGTAGGATCAGTAATAATCTTACTACTTTTATAATGGGAAATAACCCAATTCAATTCTAACTAAAGAGCCAAAGATAACTAGATTGGTCAGTAAGCGAGGCTTACGGAATACCCCCCGCGTGGGCCCAGGTACCCCTAAAATATGTAAACATTTCCAAGTGTGTGGGCTTGTGACCTTGACTCTGGGCTTAGAGGGAGCGGCATGAACGTGAATTTTCCACATGGTGGTAGAGGTCCATTTGAGCAATGCATGTGTGAAATGTGAAGCAGATCTGAGCAAGGAAATAGAAGTTATAATTTCTCTGATGTTAAGTTTTGTAAAGAGACTAAGTATGTGACCTTCACCTCGAGATCAGCGGGAATTTGTCACAGCATGATAGTAGAGCCCAAGAGGAATGCATGCATGAAATATTAAGAATTAAAACATATTTCTCTGATGTTAAGTTTTGTAAAGAGACTAAGTATTTGACCTTGACATTGGGATCAGCGGGGGTTGGATGGTCGTAGATTTGTCACAGAATGATAGTACAACCTTAGAGGAATGCACAAGTGAAATAATAAGAATTTTCAATGAAGGAAATAGAAGTTATAACAATATTTCTCTGATGTTAAGTTTTGTAAAGAGACTAAGTATTTGACCTTGACCTTGGGATCAGCGGGAGGTTGGACGGTCTTGGATTTGGCACAGCATGGTAGTAGAGCCTTACAGGAATGCATGTGTGAAATATTAAGCATTTTAGATGAAGGAAATAGAAGTTATAACAATATTTCTCTGATGTTAAGTTGTGTAAAGAGACTAAGTATTTGACCTTGACCTTGGGATCAGGGGGGGTTGGACAGTCGTGAATTTGGCACAGCATGGTAGCAGAGCCTGACAGGAATGCATGTGTGAAATATTAAACATTTTAGATGAAGGAAATATAAGTTATAACAATATTTCTCTGATGTTAAGTTTTGTACAAAAGAGACTAAGTATTTGACCTTGACCTTGGGATCAGCGGCGGTTGGACAGTCGTGGATTTGACACAGCATGGTAGTAGAGCCTTGCAGGAATGCATGTGAGAAATATTAAGCATTTTAGATGAAGGAAATAACAATATTTCTCTGATGTTAAGTTTAGTGACAGACGGACGGACGCACGCACGGACGACCTGACTCCAGTATAACCCCCCACAACTCGTTGCGGGGGGTATAAAAAACGTACCGGAGGGCCAAATCAGGCAAATCGTGATTCCTATAAGGAGGAACCCATACCATTAATTTACACCTTCTCATTCGCCCGGCCAACACCCACGAGTAACAATTGTGGAGATATAAGGTATGTAAAAAACGCAGATGTTACAATAACGCAAACTTCTAAGTCATTTGGCCTTGACCTTGGGGCACAGAATTAATATATGGATGATGCCCAATAAGCATACAAAGTTTCAAGCAAATCTGACTTACGGTTACAGAGATAGTAGCTATGTGAAAAGCTTAACGCAAATTTTGACAGAAACTTTAAAGCAAACTTCTAAGTCATTTGACCTTGACCTAGGGGCACAGGGGCCGAATGAGTGGGACACATAATGAACATATGGATGATGACCAATAAGCATACAAAGTTTCAAGTCAATGTGACTCAGGACTGCAGAGATATAAGGTATTTAAAAACTTTAACGCAGATTTCGGACAGACGGACGTCATTGTGATCACTATGTCTCGCTTTCCGCAAGCGGCCTCGACAAAAATATATACTTTCACAACACTTCAGAATTGTTTCCAATGGAAATTACTATGAAGTGTTGTAAAAACATGTTTTTAAAGAGCAAAACGGAAAATACATGATAAACAGCAGACGACAAAATTTAATTCACTAGTGTATGTGGTTAAAATATTGCTAGTGCCCGCTATGCAGATATAATAATTTATATAATACAGATGCACGGTTCTTTCTATAAGGCTGTTTTATATATAAATGAGCCAATTTGATATTATGTATATCAATTAAATGCGTAACCTAAATAAATATGTTTATCAACATTATGTATAATTATGTTCACGAATGTGCTACCAATTTGTGTGTAAACAATTTTGTGGAATTCTGTTGTGACCACTTTATCGGAGACCCAGTTTATTTATAAAATACTTATTCATGGTTGATAATAAGTGTCATTTAATAACAGTAACAAATAACGGTAAATTGATGTTATCTTGTTTACAGATCTCCAATCAAACAACAATGCAGTACTCCCTGACATACACATCAACACCAACCTAAACACCCAAACACAAAACACTTTCATTAATTTATTATCATTTTTATTTTAATTATTAATCGGTACCAATCTGCTGATATTATTTCACTTTCACATTGTTAACAGTACAGTTACCAAAAACACCAATAGTAATTTGCGCAATATGCCGTTGTAATATCGGAGCTCCAGATAAGCTGCGTATTTGCTTAAATACTCAATTAAAATTACCAAAAACCCAATTTAAATCAGAAGTAGCGAGTATCAAAAAGCAATAACAATTTTGTGGTACCTTTATCATGTTGCAGAAAACAATAAACAGACCACAAATATAGCATATTTTTCTTATTTTCAATGAAAACACATCTTGGTATTTCATTATAATTGTCTCCAAGGACAAGGAGACAATTCTAATGAAACGGCAAGACATGTTTTCATTTCAAAGCAAACTATTCAATAATTGATGTCTGTTCATGTGTAAACAGTAGTGTGATTGTGATTTTATTTTACCCAATTACATTTTGAAATACCCAATTGCTTCAGAAATGATGGAGTGAAAATTCATTCTCCACAATAGTTTCTAAGCATAAACTGCGCGGTGTAGTACGCTAAGGAAAAGAATCCAGATGTTTTATGCCATAGATACTCTTTGTAAGCAGCCATACCCTACTGTCGTCATACTAGTGGGTACCCGGCACCTTCCTCTGGGGGGCTAGCCGCCATACCCTTTTAAATCGACCCAACCTCGATTTTCTGATTCTTCAGGCCCTTAGCAGACACCTGGGCCCCGTACGTTGCCATACCAGTCAGTACCCAGCAGCTTCCCCTGGGGATAATGGCCACTCCATTTGCAGTTGCCCCTAGTTCGTTGGTTTTCGACCATACCCTACCACCATACCCGCAACGTTACTTCAGGCCCTTAGCCCCTCCAATGATGGTGTTCGTGGAAATTGGCATGACTTCAACTGCCCACGTTACTTCAGGCCCTTAGCCTATGGTGCCGTCGGACACCGGGGCCCCTGCCCTACGTCATGATACTAGTCGGTACCCGGCAGCTTCCTCTGGAGGGCTAGCCGACATACCCTTTTGAATCGTCCCAACCTCGATTTTCGGATTTCGTCAAATATGCTATAACATTCACTGGCCACCATACCCGCAAAGTAACTTCAGGCCCTTAGCGGACACCGGGGCCCCTGCCGTACGTCGCCATACCAGTCGGTACCTGGCAACTTCCCCTGGGGCTAGCGGCCACTCCATTTCCAGTTGCCCCTAGCTCGTTGGTTTTCGAGAAAACGCTTATGAATTTGACTGACCACCATACCCGCAAAGTTACTTCAGGCCCTTAGCCGACGGTGCCATCAGTGACAGGGGCCTATGCCACACGTCACCGTACTAGTCGGTACCTCACAGCTACCTCTGGTTGGCTAGCCGCCACACCCTTTTGATTTACCCTTCCCATGATGGAATTCGTGGAAAATGCTATGACTTGGACTGACCACCATAAATTCTGACACCCATTAAATAATAAAATTGTTTTTGCTATTTCCAGAAGTACTATTTAGTTTTTTTGGACAGCAGGTTTTACGGCATATGATAGGCAGTTTTAGTTGCGATAACTTCCGGCAGCGTACTTTCGGCGGATTTACTGTCCGGTGTAGGGGTAAAATATTATGAGATACAGGTACCCTTCACTTCCGACGGGCAACTTCAGCTTACATGTAGGTTAGCGATGCCAGCGATATCCGCCATATTCGGATATCTGACCCATTGAAATATTGACTATTGAATTGGCATTATATAATCATTCCAACAATGTCAGCTTCAGTTTTCGTCACCTTTCTATCAACTAGTCTTGTATATTTTTTCACTGCTTCAGTCCACCAAGCTGTAAGTGGGTACAGGGATCCACCATATTATCGGAGAACAAGAAACGAGGCAAAGCCACGAAGGCCAGGTTTTTTCCAAGCATAGACACGTGGATAACATAATTATACCCACTTTTTGTAGACTAGATGGCCGTGGCCTGCATGTCGCGCCTTGGGGCGAGGCATGGACACTAAAAAAATAGATATAGTAGATGGAAAAAGTTTAACCAAAAAACTTTAACCGGACACACGGACGAAAGTAATTTGACCTTGACATTGGGCACAGGATCGCGCTTTCCGCAAACAGGTGCAACAATGATGATAAACACCCATGTGAAGTATGAAGGTATTGGGTGAAGCAGTTGCAGAGATATAGTACACGAAAAAACTTTAACAAAAAAATTCAAAGTAATTTGACCTTGACTTGGGCACAGGATCGCGCTTTCCGCAAGCAGGTGCGACAATGATGATAAACACCCATGTGAAGTATCAAGGTATTGGGTGAAGCAGTCGCAGAGATATAGTACACAAAAAAACTTTAACCAAAAAATTCAAAGTAATTTGACCTTGACATTGGCACAGGATCGCGCTTTCCGCAAGGCAGGTGCAACAATGATGATAAACACCCATGTGAAGTATGAAGGTATTGGGTGAAGCAGTTGCAGATATATAGTACACGAAAAAACTTTATAAAAAAAATCAAAGTAATTTGACCTGGACATTGGGCACAGGATCGCGCTTTCCGCAAGCAGGTGCGACAATGATGATAAACACCCATGTGAAGTATCAAGGTATTGGGTGAAGCAGTTGCAGAGATATAGTACACGAAAAAACTTTAACAAAAAAATTCAAAGTAATTTGACCTTGACATTGGGCACAGGATGCGCTTTCCGCAAGCAGGTGCGACAATGATGATAAACACCCATGTGAAGTATCAAGGATATTGGGTGAAGCAGTCGCAGAGATATAGTACAACGAAAAAACAAAAAAATTTAACAAAAAATTCAAAGTAATTTGACCTTGACATTGACCACAGGATCGCACTTTCCGCAAGCAGGTGCGACAATGATGATAAACTCCCATGTGAAGTATCAAGGTATTGGGTGAAGCAGTTGCAGAGATATAGACACGTAAAAAAACAAAAAAAAATTCAAAGTAATTTGACCGACATTGGGCACAGGGGCCGCACGGTTGGGGGTTATGAAAATATGGATGATGATAAACACCCATGTAATTTCAAGGTAATGGGCGAAGCAGTTGCAGAGATATAGTATAACGAAAAAGTTTTAACCAAAAAACTTTTTAAACCAGACGTACGTTAAAAAGTTAACGTTGAAAATGGCTAAGTCAATTACGTAGAAATAATAGGTGAAGGTGAAAAAATTGTCACATGTTGGATAGTTGTATGTGGTAGGACCCCTTGGTTATGAAGCTGTGAAATTTGTTTGGTGGTCCTAGGTGGTACAGTACCAAAGACATGGACTTAAACACAAAAATCTTAACATTGTAAACGCGAAAACTTAACATTGAAAATGGCTAAGTCAACTGCGCGGAAAAAATGGGTGAAGTTAAAAAAAAAATAAAAAAAAAGTAACATGTTGGATAGTGATATGTGGTGGGCACCCCTTGATTATGAAGCTGTGAAAGTTTGGTGGTCCTAGTGGTACAGTACCAAAGAAATGGACAAATTAACACAAAAACTTACATTGTAAACGCGAAAACTTAACATTGAAAATGGCTAAGTCGACTACGCGGAAAAAAGGGAGGTCAAGATAAAAAAAAGTAACATGTTGGATAGTGATATGTGGTGGGCACCCCTTGATTATGAAGCTGTGAAAGTTTGGTGGTCCTGGTAGGTACAGTAACAAAGAAATGGACTCAAACACGAAAACTTAACATTGATTGTGGACGCCGCCCGCCGCCCGCCAGCCACCCGCCCGCCCGGCTTTCGCCAATCCAATAGCCTGGATTTTTTTTCAAAAAACCTGGCTAAAAATGGCAGTTTTTAAAGATATTTTAAAATAGCAGCTACGGGCATGAACTTTTCACATAACAATCGTCGGTTTTTGCTCTCTCAACGCATGTAAACTATTTAGCAAAATGTGCCATCATTCTTACTTAAAATTGGGTCAGAGCATCAGTCGTAAGATTGCCCCAATATTAACATCGACAATCAGTTATCCGGACAAACGTATAAGGTATCACTGTGCTAAATATAGTACACATCGGCCAGGGGATATGCTTTTGTAGTCCGGTATAAAAAAATAGTGCAGACGTTTTGAGGCCACAGACCCAGTTTGCTTGTAAATCCTGATCCATTACAGCCCAATTTTACTTGAGAAACATGTTGGGGTGTTTTTAACACCAGTTTCCAGCATATTTCTAGCATTTAAAAGAAATTACTGAGCCTGCTTGTCACGTGATGTGACATACGTCACATGACACTTTGATGATAAACAATATGGCGGACAGGACAATGTTGAAATTTTTTTCTTTCTTAGGAGTAAGTGAACATATTGTTTAATTAGTGAAAATCCGGTGCAGACAGGTTGCAGGTTATGAACAGGTAGGTTCCACAGCATCCATACGAATAGTGAAAGTGTGAGAGAATGGCCATATTTGGAGGAATCGGTTAAGTTGTATAGTAAAACTAATTGGTGGTTGCTAGCCTATAAGCATTTCCGGGTCATCAGTGGATGTCGTCTGCTTTCTTTGAAAACAATTCTAAACGGTTTTAATCATGGCTACAGCAAGTTTTATTAAGAGAACAAAGGACAGAATTGCTGGAAAATAAGTTTTATTTAATGAAAATGGTTGCATCAAGTGGGTCGGGATAACCACAGGTGTACGAGTCAAATATGGAAAGATTAAAGTTAAATTTCCAAATGATGCAAGAACAAAATACTATTATACACATAGAGTAGCATTCATGTTACACCATAATGTGTTTGAAATACCCAGGCACCTTGAAATATCACATTTATGTGGTTGTTCCCTGTGTGTTAACCCGGCCCACCTGAGTGCTGAGTCAACAATTATAAATAATTCTCGAAAGAATTGCCATAGCGAAAAGCGCTGTCTGAGCCATGCACTCGACGGCGTCACATATCCACCCTGTATCTGCTAATAGTTCCTGTTTTATTAATTACGGTAAATTAACTGTATACCTATCTACATTATGTACATGTCTACATACTAATTACACAGATTTGAGATGCATCAGGGAGCCAGATGAGCCTGTTACTGACTAGTTCAGCCATATTAAAGTTTAATTGGCACTGTGTATTTGATTACTAACCGGTATCAAGTGTATAGCTCCCCAACAGGTAGCAACATTTTTCTAAACATTATTTATTGACTCGGTTGATACTTGCAAACATTATGACCAAATTTGGCTGCGCGATCAGGGTCTACGCCAGTACTTCTTGGCTACATTTTTCCAGAAAAAAATTCAAAATTCAAAATTTTAAAATTAGCAGAAATTATACTGTGAACATTGCTTGCCACAGTAACCTTTGAAACACACGACTATTGTGCAAATTATTCCTGGCATTATGCTCTTTATTTGTTCTAAGTTACCATTATGTTTGGCATGTGCTTGCCTCAACTCTGCAATGCACCTGGATCTTACAGAGAGAGCAAATCGGTTTCTCAAGTTTGTTTTCTTGACCCCACGAAAACATGTTCGAGCTAAATGGCGCCTTGTTTATTTCTCGTTTCAGGGAGTTACTCAGATGGCGGATATCTTTTAGATGCGTTACCGTTACCCCTGGTTGAGCGGCATCTACACCTTTGTGTGATTTACTATCACCGTCCCCCGTGTAATGACTAACATGTAAGTCACTATTTATCTGCTTCGTAACTATTTCATTCCATTTCACTTCATTACCTATTGACTCATTTTCGGGGAGGTTGGCAGTGCAGTGACCATGATGGTTTGGGCAGCTGATATCTCCACCCTGATTTCTTAGCTTACTACCTATTATGCACAGCTTACTGCCAACAAATGCCCCAATGATTAATTTATCTTTGGTATTATTCTCGCACATAGTGGTTGTCACGATTGTACCCGCTTGAAATGGTGTACTGTCGCTATTGAATATAGTTGGGTTATTGTAGCAAGAGTCACCTTCAACTCGAACCGTCTTGCTACGTTTATTGCCACAGAGTTCATTCTCTCTGGCACAGTTTGTCTGATTTCATGCATACTTTTAGTGTTTAAGCCAACCATAGACTCTGCTATCCTATTTGACTGCTTTTGCATAGAGTTATACGTCGGTGGAATTATGTTTGTGTTTACCAACAGCCGACAAGCACCATAATTACTGATTGGTGTGCTCATAAGGCCCAGCTGCAAACCCACATTAGCTTTCCCTGATTTCCTACCCTTTCGACTTGACGGAACCTCTTCATATAGTTTATAATATTTCTTTTACTTTTATATCTACATCGGGTGCATTTTAGCCGCTCAGCCCAACAAATGCCCCATTTTCTTGATGCGGCCGCATCAAATACCATTTCACTACAGTGCGTATTAAAGGCGCGATGACTGTTTATTTCAGTATTAAACATCTTCTGGACCTCATACGGTCGATATAATTTGTTTATCAACAGATCGGGGTGTACGGATGCATTTTGCGGTACGGCACATTCGTCAATGAGTTTCGGACGCCTCGACAGAGAGCGCAGAACAGTTACATCATTGTCCGTACCATCAACATCTTTACAGTAAACGTTTATTTTCATTTACATTAACCCAGGATTCAAATGAGTCTTTGGTTAGCCTGATGTACCTATGATTTGTTCCATTTGGTGAGTGAGAAGAAAGTTTTATATTTACCTTATTTTCATTTACCAGCCCCGTTTGAAATCCGCATTTTTTACCCCGCCTCCTATGCTTATTGGCCGGCATGTTTTCATTAGGTTAACCAAGTTCACTCTGAGCAGTGCATATCGGTAGAGAAATATATATGGGATAGCATTGCTCATTTAACAGGCAGTGTCTATACCCTAAGGAAACAAGTGTCAACACGGGCACACGTGTTTCAATTTCCTGTGACATTTTAACACTTCTATGTCTGAATTCGCTGGCAGCACTCATACACTGGGCTGGTTTCAATTTAATTTGACACGTATCATTCTGGCATGTCACTAAGTTATGCGGACAAATGTTTCTATGCAAATTACAACATGTAGATTGACTAAATACTTCGAAAGTCACTTTTTCGCCTGTTTTTATGATAAAAAAATGACAAAAATACTCCGAAATCACCCGACTTTCGATAAATTTAATCGTTTTAACCCCATAATTGTGGAACAGCCAATATTTTTGACAAGCACCATCTATTTTATAATAATTTTTTACAAGTGCATCAACAATATAGACTTTTCCTAAGAAATATATCAGAAAATAATACTCTGGAAAATTCTGGTGAAACTGAAGTTTCCGCAGCTGGACAGCCATAATTATATGACCATTCTTAAATTGCCACTGTTGAAAAGTTAGTCTTCTAAATAATGTCAAATTACATTTGCTGTCACGAAATAGGTCAGACAAGACAATGGTAGGCAGTTTATTGAGATATTATAGCAAAAAAAACAAAAAAAATGCGCTTATAGGTATCACTGTGCTAAATATAGTACACATCGGCCAGGGGGTATGCTTTTGTAGTCCGGTATAAAAAAATAGTGCAGACGTTTTGAGGCCACAGACCCAGTTTGCTTGTAAATCCTGATCCATTACAGCCCAATTTTACTTGAGAAACATGTTGGGGGGTGTTTTTAATTTTAAACACCAGTTTCCAGCATATTTCTAGCATTTAAAATAAAGAAATTACTGAGCCTGCTTGTCACGTGATGTGAACACTACGTCACATGACATTTTGTTTGATGATAAACAATATGGCGGACAGGACAATGTTGAAATTTTCTTTCTTAGGAGTAAGTGAACATATTGTTTAATTAGTGAAAATCCGGTGCAGACAGGTTGCAGGTTATGAACAGGTAGGTTCCACAGCATCCATACGAATAGTGAAAGTGTGAGAGAATGGCCATATTTGGAGGAATCGGTTAAGTTGTATAGTAAAACTAATTGGTGGTTGCTAGCCATAATCGTCTTATAACTTGTATTCACACCTTGAAATCATAATTTGATCGCCTGTCAACCAGTGTAAACAGCGTTGTGTAGTTCTGCAGAAAACAACGTATTTATAGAATTTATTGTATTTATAGAACAACCCTGAAATGACGTAATGGGCGCACTCGATTGCAAGCCCCTGCGCGACTTTTGACGCTGTAAACAACTTGTGGACAGAGTTGATGAATGTGTTCAGCAAATTTTACTGAAATGTTTACCTTGGCGATATATTCTTCACACTGGCATAGAAACAGCAAGCACCTGAATGACTTGATGTGTTTGTTACAAAATCGGATCAAATGAATGCGCTTAATTAACAGGTATTTGCATTTGTCCGATAAACTGATTGTCCGGATAACTGGTATGACCCCTGTACTGGCTAATTACCGCAGCGCTGTAGCCACGTTGAGGCATACCGACGCAACTGCCTCGGTAACTGCCTCAGTGATATTTTCTGGATTTTTTTGCAATTATTATTATTTTATGTTTTCATCATAAAAGAGGACTGATCGTGATTTGACTATTCGTGACACGTGATGCTGTGTGTCTAGTGGTTTTCCCCGGGTACATGTACCAAGCCCCCGATAGTAAATATCATCAATTATTCTGAAATTTTCTATGATTTCAAAACGTTTCCTTTAAAGAGAGAAAAATATGTTGTTGATCATATTGCTCTAAAATACCCCATAACGCAGGAAATGCGATGTATATTTCAAACATTTATTGGGGGGGGCTGAACCCCCCAGGGGGAGGGGAAGGGGGGACCCCCCAGACTCCTTCGATATCTCTCGTTTGCTGGACTAATGTTATTGCCTCAGTACTTTTCAAGCTCTGGCTACGTCACTGTACCGGGAACCTCGATTGTATTTGAAATTGTATATGGTAGTGACGCCAGTTTTCGGGATAGTCGGAGTTTTCGGGGTATTCACATATTTTGTAATTTATAGACAAATGTACAGCCGCGATGTGCTTTACGTCAGGTGATTAAAATAAGTATGACTTGAACTACATTAATTCCTTTAAAATGCCATCAAATCCAGTGTTTGGATTAAATACAGGTATTTAGGCCATTTAGGCCATTTTGTTCACGAACCTACCGTGAGTTTCTGCGTCCACCATTAATCTGCTCTTTAGTATTGTTAAAATCATTAACAATAGAAACGTTTCAAGTTTTCCTACACTGTGCCTCATTCATCTGTGAGATGATCAACAGCCAATGAAAACTCTGGACGAATTAGCAAATTTATTGAAACTTTCGGAATATAGTCCCTATTATCATGGATCCGTGCTCCTAAGCACTTAAATTCATATTGTGTGTTATATTCTGATTAATTCCTGAAAATGTATACATCAACATAAAGTTCAAACACTTGACTATGAGTGCACATAAGGAATTCGACAAAATTGTTGTTTATGCAAGTTAAAGAGTCCCTACAAATAACCCACCCAAGTCGCCTAATTGATCTTGAAATTTCTCATCAGGTTCGTGCCCTACAACTGTTTGCACACTTGAGTGACATTCCTTGATCACTCATACAATAAAGAAGTGTTGCTGCCTAGATGAATCAAATTTAAATATGGTGAAGTTTAGATTCACCTAGAAATCAACATATATCACATTTTATGCATCATTTGCGAACAGACCCTCTTCAGATTAAGGAAGTATGTAGAAAAATCACAAAATAGGTGGTAAATCACAATTGTATGTAACTGTAACTTAGAAAACCATGGGAAACAACTTAAAATACCTTTTTAAAATAATTTCCAATTAACACTATTCTTAGAATATGCTTATTCACTTGTTTTCTATGGGCACGAATCAATGAGAAGGCACGAATCCATGAGAATTGGGGCTATTGCTTTATTTATTAACACATATAGTAATTATATGAAGATTTGGGTAAATCGTGCCACCCCTTGGTAATACCCAGAAAACTAGACCCACCATCATCATACGTAGTCAGTGAAAACATGACTCAGACTTGACATACTGTAATCTGTATGGCCGTGACGCCAGTTTTCGGGGTAGTCGGAGTTTTCGGGGAGTAGTATAGAGGGAGTCAGTAGTTTACCGCGAGGGGTCAGGAGTAGAGTAGACCCCACACATATCCCCAAGGGTGGAATATGCGACTCAAAAAACCCTTAATTTTCAAAGCAAAAAGTATCTCCCAACCAATAAAAACAACCTCGTGTTGTTTTTATTAGTTGGAAGACACAAAAAAGAAAAAAAAAAACGAAACCACCCACCCCCTTATAATCAGTTTTAAACCAATCCGCCTAATATTTCAGTTTTCAAAAGTGGACTAGAACCGGCATGTCGTTTCTGGAAAGTACCTGAAACAGGTCGAAACGAGGTAAAATAACCCACTATACCAATATTTATAAAATGGGGTTTTCCCATGGGAGGGACTTTATTATTTACCAAGTTTGGTGAGTAGAAATGGTCATTAACGAAAATAAAGTATAAAAGGACGTTCAATTAAAGAAATGCCACAAGTAAATATAATTAATATAATTATATTTCTGGGAAATATTATATTTGCTCAGATATAAGAATTTTTTTTAAAAATGTCACACAATAACAAAAAAAGCATAAACAAAACCATCCCTAAAATTCCTCACATAATCACTAGTGAGATAGTAGGGTTGATATACAAAGCGCATCCCCAAAAATCAGAGAGCTTCGCTCTGAATTAGTGAGGATGGGAGTTGTATTTTCACGAAGGTTGAGAGAGAAGGGCCTTACAAAACTTATAAATGAGAGGAAAAATGAGGAGTACATGAAAAGATTTCACAGAGCCCACGCCAGAGGCGCGCTCAAGAAAATAGAAAATAAAGATGTAGAAAAGATAGCACAGAGGCTTGCTGATGAGGCTTCTTTTAGTATTAGGGGTAAAAATCTTGGGAAAAAAGTAGAAAAGAGGGTTCAGAAAACGGGTTTATTAAAAAATATACTGGCGGAAGGAGAGGAAATATTGGAAGATTACAAACAGAAAGAAATAGAAATAGTGAAAGGGGGTAGGGTGGATACAGTAAAAATTTGAAGAAAACTTCAAAGCGACATCACCGATAGAATATTGAGGGAATTGGAACCAATGCTAACAGGGAGTTTTTACCTTAGGTACTCATTTTCTTATAGATTGGAGCATATCGAGGAAAAAGATTCGAAAGGAAACCCTAAAACTATAATATTTTACAAAAATTTTAAAGGAAGTAAGTGGTTCAGGGATTACGAAGAAGTTTTCAATTGGGTTACGAAACAAGAGGAGGAAAGACTAAATATAGATAAAATAGATAGGCCGAACACCAAATGGAGCTTCGTAAGATGGATAGCCGTCTGGATAAAAATAACACACTGCACCGCCACAAAAGACACAGGAATGAAGTCCGAAAAAGTGGCCGGAGGAATACTACCAGACTGGCTACGAAACAAACAAGAGCTGTAGGAGAACAGCATAGCTCGACTACGAGGGTGTCGATGTACACATAGCTTAACAAAGAAGGTGGCTGCGGCCTACATAAAAACCTTAACCAAGGTTGACTAAAAACATTAACCAAGGGAAACTAGAAATGTGGCCTGTCGGCACACGAATACCCCCACTGGCAGCCAAAGAAAACGAGGCATTTTTGATCATAAGCCATTTAGCCGAGCGTTAAGGTTTCAAACGCATCAAGTCTGTGACCTTGACCCTGGGCATAGTGTGATAATCAATGCATCGGTGTAGAAGATATAGAGCGGAAGGGAATTTCAATAGGTTTGACCTTTGACCTTCAACTATGACCTTGACCTTGGACGTAGGTGCGTGGTTATTGATCGAGACACACCTTCTCATCCTGAGAATATTTGTGCCAAGGCATTTGATATTGCATGCATCGGTGTAGAAGATATAGAGCGGAAGGGAATTTCAATAGGTTTGACCTTTGACCTTCAACTGTGACCTTGACCTTGGACGTAGGTGCATGGTTATTGATTGCGACACCACTTTCTCATCATGAGAAACATCTGTGCCAAGCCATTTGATAATCCATGCATCGGTGTAGAAGATATAGAGCGGAAGGGAATTTCAATAGGTTTGACCTTTGACCTTCAACTGTGACCTTGGACGTAGGTGCGTGGTTAGCAATTTGATAATCCATGCATCAGTGTAGAAGATATAGAGCGGAAGGGAATTTCAATAGGTTTGACCTTTGACCTTCAACTGTGACCTTGACCTTGGACACATAGGTGCGTGGTTATTGATCGGGACACACTTCTCATCACGAGAACATTTGTGCCAAGCCATTTGATAATCCATGCATCGGTGTAGAAGACATAGAGAAGGAAGGGAAGTTCAATAGGTTTGACCTTTGACCTTCAACAGTGACCTTGACCTTGGACGTAGGTGCGTGGTTATTGATCGCGACACACCTTCTCATCGTGAGAAACATTTGTGCCAAGCCATTTGGGAATTTCAATATTTTTTACCTTTGAGCTTCAACTGTGACCTTGACCTTGGATGTAGGTGCGTGGTTATTGATCGCGACACACCTTCTCATCCTGAGAAACATTTGTGCCAAGGCATTTGATAATCCATGCATCGGTGTAGAAGATATAGAGTGGAAGGGAATTTCAATAGGTTTGACCTTTGACCTTCAACTGTGACCTTGACCTTAGGACATAGGTGCGTGGTTATTGATTGTGACACACCTTCTCAACATGAGAAACATCTGTGCCAAGCCATTTGATAATCCATGCATCGGTTAGAAGATATAGACGGAAGGGAATTTCAATAGGTTTGACCTTCAACTGTGACCTTGAACGTAGGTGCGTGTTAGCAATTTGATAATCCATGCATCAGTGTAGAAGATATAGAGCGGAAGGGAATTTCAATAGGTTTGACCTTTGACCTTCACTGTGACCTTGACCTTGGACGTAGGTGCGTGGTTATTGATGGTGACACACCTTCTCATCATGAGAAACATTTGTGCCAAGCCATTTGATAATCCATGCATCGGTGTAGAAGATATAGAGCGGAAGGGAATTTCAATAGGTTTGACCTTTGACCTTCAACAGTGACCTTGACCTTGGACGTAGATGCGTGGTTTTCCAACCAAGTATGGTTGCTGTAGGCCCAGGAGTATTCCATATACAAGCTTGAGTAAAAAACGTAACCAAAGGGAGATAACTAAGTAATCCAAGGATAAAAGTAGGTCAAGGTGAAATATAGGTCAGGGATTATTGATGTACATCACTAGGAATGAAGTTGTCCAAGTATGGTTGATGTAGGCCCAGAAGTATTCCATATACAAGTCTTGACTATAAACATAACCAAGTAATTGAGGTTTAAATGTAGGTGAAGGTAAAATAAAGGTCAGGGGTTATTGATGTACATCCATATGAGAAAAAGTTATCCAAGTATGGTGTTGTATGCACAATAGTATTCCATCTACAAGCTTGACTAAAAACCTTAACCAAGGTTGAGTAAAAACCTTAACCAAGGGGAATTAAGTAAGTAAGTAATTTAAGGAACCAAGGGGAATTAATTAAGTAATTTAAGGTTAAATGTAGGTCAAGGTCAAATTATAGGTCAGGGGTTGTTGATGTACATCACTAGGAGATGAAGTTGTCCAAGTATGGTTGGTGTAGGGCCATGAGTATTCCATCTACAAGCTTGACTAAAAACCTTAACCAAAGAGAATTAAGTAAGTAATTCAAGAGGAAATGTAGGTCAAGGTCAAATATAGATCAGGGGTTATTGATGTACATCACTATGAGAAAAGGTTGTCCAATTATGGTGTCTGTATGCACAATAGTATTCCATGTACAAGCTTGAGTAAAAAGCTTAACCAAGGTCGAGTAAAAACCTTAACCAAGGGGAACTAGAAATGGACGCTTGTCGACAAGCGCATGTGTATCCCCCTCCCCAGATACACAAGTAGTTTGAAAAAAGGGTGTTCGAGTTATGCTCCGGAGACAAAATCAGTGACGGAAAAACAAAGGGAGATAACTAAAGAATTAGTGATGCAAGAGTTGTCATTCTTGCGGGACACACCTTTAGGGTCGTGGTCTATGCATGTGTGAAGTTTCATGAAAATATTCCAAAGGGTGTTCGAGTTATGCTCCAGACACGAAATCAGTGCACGAAACAACAAAGGGAGATAACTAAGAAATTAACGACGCAAGAGTTGTCATTCTTACGTGCGACACACTTTGGGTCGTCTTCTATGCATGTGTGAAGTTTAATAAACTAGAAAATGTGTTCATAGAAAACGGATGTCCCACATATTCGCTTTGATAATAAATGAGGCCAAATTCCAAGTCAAAATTTTCTTTTACCTGAGCGTTAAAGTTTTTGAAGCACCAAGTATGTGACCTTCACCCTGGGCGGGCTTGGCGGGGGCAGGACAAACGTGGATTTGGCACAGGGCGGTAGAGGACCATTAGAGCAATGCATATATGAAATATGAAGCTGATCCGTGAAAGAAAACAGAAATTATAAGATATTTACCTGAGCATTAAAGTTTTTTGAAGCACTAAGTATATGATGTTAACCCTGGGCTTGGCGGGGGCGGGACGAACGTGGATTTGGCACAGGGCGGTAGAGGACCATTAGAGCAACGCATATATGAAATATGAAGTTGATCCGTGAATGGAAAGAAAAATTATAAGATATTTACCTGAGCATTAAAGTTTTTGAGCACCAAGTATGTGACCTTGACCTTGGGATTGGCGGGGGCAGGACGAACGTGGATTTGGCACAGGGCGGTAGAGGACCATTAGAGCAATGCGTATATGAAATATGAAGATGATCCATGAAAGAAAACAGAAATTATAAAGATATTTACCGGAGCGTTAAAGTTTTTGAAGCACTAAGTATGTGACCTTGACCCTGGGCTTGGCGGGGGCAGGACGAACGTGGATTTGGCACAGGGGCGGTAGACGACCATTAGAGCAACGCGTATATGAAATATGAAGTTGATCCGTGAATGGAAATAAAAATTATAAGATATTTACCTGAGCGTTAAAGTTTTTGAAGCACCAAGTATGTGACCTTGACCCTGGGATTGGTGGGGCAGGACGAACGTGGATTTGGCACAGGGCGGTAGAGGACCATTAGAGCAATGCGTATATGAAAATATGAAGATGATCCATGATCCATGAAAGAAAACAGAAAGTATAAGATATTTACCCAAGCGTTAATGTTTTTGAAGCACTAAGTATGTGACCTTGACCCTGGGCTTGACGGGGGCAGAACGAACGTGGATATGGCACAGGGCGGTAGAGGACATTAGAGCAATGCGTATATGCGTGTTCGAGTTATGCTTTGGATACAAAATCAGAGCACGAAACAACAAAGGGAAAGTAAACAAGAATTCCGCGGAATCAGATGCCTCGCCTTGTCCCGCCTTGACCTCGAGCCTGGGCCCGAAAGCAATTTTCACTGGCCCGAACATATTATACAATTATTGACTAGTGAACCATAGAATATCAGATTATATTCTATGGCTCACTAGTCAATAATTGTTTTATTATATGATAATAGTCTGTATATAGCACTTACGACCTTATGTTACTAGACAAAAATTGAAAAAGAATTTGAAAAAAAAATGAAAAAAAAAAATAGAAAAAAAAGTTTAAAAATTAAAAATAATAATGCTTTCTACTGGAGCCCAGAATTTTTTTTAATAGTCCTATATTTATCTACATATATCTGCACAGGTCCACATAATGCCACAATATTTTCAACACAGTTTACGGAAATGTAATATAATCATTTACCTGTATAAATTACCTGTAAGTGGTCAGTGGTCAGTTGCACATGCTAGCACATGTACAGGTGAATAGTCTGTATATAGCACTTACGACCTTCTGCTACTGGACAAAAATTGAAAAATAATATGAAAAAAAAAAATGAAAAAAAAAAATGGAAAAAAAAAGTTTAAAAATAATAATGCTTGCTACTGGAGCCCAGTTTTTTTTATTTTTTTCCAGTCAAATTGAAAAATAATTTGAAGAAAAAAAATGAAAAAAAAAAATGAAAAAAAAAAAAAAAAAAAAAAGTTTAAAAATAATAATGCTTGCTATTGGAGACCAGATTTTTTTTAATAGTCCTATATTTATCTACATATATCTGCAGAGGTCCACATAATGCCACAATATTTTCAACACAGTACCCAATGTAGTGATTTACCTGTATAAATTACCTGGTCAGCAGTGGTCAAGCAGTGGTCAAGCAGTGGTCAAGCAGTGGACATCTGCACATGCTAGCCCATGCTTAGCACATGGTTCTCCCAGTTTCTATTGTTCTCTCTACAGGTAAGGTGTACAGAGCACACGAGAAAAGGTATACAGAGCAGACGAGAAAACAGGTCTTCATGCATTATTGTCCAGTTTGTAGAGTGCGCAAAACAAAAAAGGGAGATAACTGAAAAATTAGCTACGCAAGAGTTGTCATTCTTGTGCGCGACACACCTCCGGGTCGTGGTCTATGCATGTGTGAAGTTTCATGAAAATATTCCAAAGGGTGGTCGAGTTATGCTCCGGACAGGAAATCAGTGAGCGAAAACAAAAAAGGGAGATAACTCAAAAATTAGCTATGCAAGAGTTGTCATTCTTGTGCGCGACACACCTTCGGGTCGTGGTATATGCATGTGTGAAGTTTCATGAAAATATTCCAAAGGGTGTTCGAGTTATGCTCCGGACAAGAAGTGTCTACGGCGGACGCGGACCGCGGACGCGGACGCGGCGCGCTGTCAAATCCATAGTATCCCCCGACGGTAGTCCGGGGGATACAATTAAGTAAGTAATTCAAGGTTAAATGTAGGTCAAGGTCAAATATAGGTCAGGGGTTGTTGATGTACATCACTAGGAGATAGGTTGGTCCAGGTATTGTTGTGTTAACAGATAAGAATAAGAGGAAATGTAGGTCAAGTCAAATATGGTGGGTGATAGGCCGAGTAGGGTATATTCCATATAGAAGGTTGACTAAAAACCTTAACCAAAAGGAATTAAGTAAGTAATTGAAGAGGAAATGTAGGTGAAGGTCAAATATAGATCAGGGGTTATTGATGTGCATACCTATGAGAAAAGGTTGTCGAAGTATGGTGTCTGGATGCACAATAGTATTCAATGTACAAGCTTGAAAAAAAACCTTAACCAAGGTTGACTAAAAACCTTAACCAAGGGGAATTAAGTAAGTAATTCAAGAGGAAATGTAGGTCAAGGTCAAATATAGATCAGGGGTTATTGATGTGCATCACTAGGAGATGAAGTTGTCCAAGTATGGTGGGTGTAGGGCCAGTAGTATTGCATATACAAACTTGACTAAAAACCTTAACCAAGGTTGACTAAAAACCTTAACCAAGGGGAATTAACCAAGTAAATTCAAGAGGAAATGTAGGTCAAGGTCAAATATAGATCAGGGGTTATTGATGTACATCACTAGGAGATGAAGTTGTCCAAGTATGGTGGGTGTAGGGCCAGTAGTATTCCATATACAAGCTTGACTAAAAACCTTAACCAAAAGGCGTGACGGTGACGCCGACGCCGGGGTGACAACATAAGCTCTACTTATTCTTCGAATAGTCGAGCTAAAAAGGAAAAAATACTGGTGTATGCACCACTTTTAAAATGGTATTTAAAACATGGATTAATAATAACAGGACTTTATAGAGTTATAGATTACAAAGCAGGAAAACCCTTTGAATGGTTTGTCAAAGAAGTTACAGCCGCACGGAGAGCCGGAGATGTGGATAGTTCAAAAGCACCAATTACTGAGATAATGAAACTACTAGGTAACTCGTGTTGCGGGAAAATGATTGAATCACCCGAAAACCACCTATTTACATCCTACACGAAAGATGAAGCCTGTGTTGATAGGGCTTTGAGATCTGCATATTTTGAAGATCTAGAGGAAATAGGGGGTGCGTATGAGATATCCTCCAGAAGAGCCTGTTCTTCAATGAATCGACCATTTCACTGCGGAATTGCCATCTACCAACTCGCAAAACTAAGGATGTTAGAGTTCTACCACGACTTTCTGGATAAGTACATCGATAGAGCGGATTTCGAGTTGATACAAATTGATACTGACAGCTTATACATGGCAGTTAGTGGGGGAAAACAGAAATTTAGATGACCTGGTAAAACCCCACCTTCTAGAAAGTTTCAACAAAAACAAAGTAATGCAACGATTAACATATGTTTACGTTTAACGGCAGTATTTATGTAATCACTTGCATGTTAATTGGTACGGATGGCAAAACCTATTTTCGAATATTCCATTAGCTATTCGAATATCCGGAACCACAGGACCTCTGTAGTAGCGATGCTCAGCAAATGTCACGTGACCGCTAACTCATGAATATTCATAGATGGAAAATAGCGGCCCATATTTGGATCCGGTTTGTTTCGGTTTTAATTTAATTGTTTTAATTACAACAAATCTGTCTAAATATATATAATTTATTAATCTAACAAGCAAGATGATCCAGGTATGGAATTTCTTCGAGCCAATACCCACATGCACCCTTAAATATAAGTTCAATCAATCAAGAAAGATGATAATGTATGTGTATTGTACAATCGTAATACATGTATTATTTTCGGACGAATAAATTGAAATTCCCGTTTAATCAATATAGTGTGTATGTACAGCGCGGATGCACCGTCTGATTTGGGTCTACATTTTGCCAGTCACCCGACGCATACTAATTGAGACACGCCATGTGATTTTAACGTCGGACTATTAATTACATAAAATATATTTACAAAATGTAAAAAAGTTTGCATAAATTGAGTCAGAAATTGCCAGGTCTAAATTCGGCATGTACTCACATTTTTGTGTCAACTTTTTACGTCATTCATGAAAAATATTGTGGATTTTGTAAACGTATTTCATGAAATTACGCGGATATCCGAAGTTACTAAATCACATGGCATATTTCTACTTTTGACAAAAAGAACATTCGCAAACCCAGAACAATTAATTAAATTAATTGCGCATTCACTGATCGGTTAAAATATGGGAATTATCCAGACGCAGACACCGCCGTGAAAGGCGATGAGCCATGGAAATTCATCAAACGCGGTGCGCTGATTATGCAATTGAACCGCATGTATGCCGTCCGGCGTATGTCTACACGCAGTTATCACACTACCGTGTTAATTTCTTACAGATACCATATTTCACATGTGGCCGCGGCGTATCAAAAAGTCCTTTATTTACTTCAACTTTACGCTACGCACAATTTATAAAAAAGACGATTCTAAAGCACTACCAACTTGCCATTTTTATATTGAGACATTTATTTCTTTACTGAAAATAGCAAGTAGGGTGCTCTTTAGAATCATCTCGAAAAGACGATTCTGAAGCACTACCAACTTGCCATTTTTTTATTGAGACGTTTACCCCCCAAATCACGCATCTAAATTGGAGCTCTGTGGTGTAGATCGGAAAACTTCAGTCTGTTGTCTGCTGTTCTATTTTTTATAATTTTCAACAATATAGAGAATAGTAGGTTAGTGCCGTGAATGGGAAAAAATATCCGGCAAGGCTCATGCATTTCTTTATTTCTCATCAGAAGTATATGTTGTGACCACTCATTTGAACCGTCTCGCCGAGACGGTTCAAATGAGTGGTCACAACATATACTTTGGTTCAGAAATAAGGAAAATAGATAGAGAATAGTAGGTTAGTGCCGTGAATGGGAAAAAATATCTGGCAAGGCTCAGGAAACGGGATGGGCGAGGCTCTGCCTTCAAATGTCTGTAAAATGGCTCAACACCTACAAATGTCTGTAAAATGCAAAAATTGTATTGACTGGATATCAAAAAAAATTTCACCGTGTTTCACGGCACATACGCACTGTGTTGACGGGATAAAAACATATTGATGAATGGAGGCGATTCTCGTTTACAGCAAAAACATGTTTCATCGGTTAAGATTAAATAGAAAATACATCTGGCATATTATATATTCCCTATTACAATTTACAGACAACACGCGACAGCGCATTGCCTTGACTAAATGTGACATGTTGCGGCTCGGCTTTCAACATCAATCAAAACGCCGTATCAGTACAACATTCTCTGATCTGGCTAACTAGGCCACATCAAACGAAACTTGAATGTTTCATTATGGGACATAATATCTTGTTCAAAGGCATTTCAGCCTTACGCAGACCACAGGTTACAGTAATGTACCTGGGATGTAGAAAATAAAAAATGGAAAAAATATCGGTTTCAATAATAAGGCAATTTTATGGAAAATATAGTGTAAATCTACAATTTCCTTAAAATGGCCTTCATATTGCAATCAATATTTTTCATTCGTTTTCATTTTCAAAATCCCAGGTACAGGACTGCAACCTGTGACGCAAACTCGATTTCTATTGTTTAATATCATCGATTTTAGGCCATGATCAGAGTGTGCGGCGTTATTTTTGCCACATTGTTTGTTAAACTCATATCTTTTTTTCGTGGCGATAAATTGATAGGCTCTTAATAATGCCTATAACAACAAACACTATTGCTCACATACATTACCTATAATCGATTTTGCTACCAAAGTACTAATTCTACGTCCATTGGATGTTGCAAATAGTGTAGAGCATAACATCACTGTTAGAAATTATCATTATTTCTAGTTACAATACTGGGGCCGTTTTGGTCAGACTGGGGGGGGAATTATCATTAATTATAGTTACATTACTGGGGCCGTTTTGGACTGGGGCCGTTTTGGTCAGACTGGGGCCGTTTTGGTCATTTTTATGGGGCCGTTTTGGACAAAGTGGGCCGTTTTGGACTGGGGCCGTTTTGACTGTAATCCTGGGAAAACACCATTTTATAAATATTGGTATAGTGGGTTATTTTACCTCGTTTCGATCCCCTGTTTCAGGTACTTTCCAGAAACGACATGCCGGTTCTAGTCCACTTTTGAAAACTGAAATATTAGGCGGATTGGTTTAAAACTGATTATAAGGGGGTGGGTGTTTTCGGTTCTTTTTTTCTTTTTTGTGTCTTCCAACTAATAAAAACAACACGAGGTTGTTTTTATTGGTTGGGAGATACTTTTTGCTTTGAAAATTAATGGTTTTTTGAGTCGCATATTCCACCCTTGGGGATATATGTGGGGTCTACTCTACTCCTGACCCCTCGCGGTAAACTACTGACTCCCTCTATACTACTCGGGGAATTCACATATTTTTTAATTTGTAGACATGTGTGCAGCCGCGATGTGCTTTACGCCAGGTGATTAAAATAAGCATGACATTACCTATATTAAGTTCTTAAAAATGCCACCAAATCCAGTGTTTGGACTAAATAGTAAAATACTGGTAATTTTTGCCATTTATGTCATTTTGTTCATGAACCTACCGTGATTTTCGTGATTTTCTGCGTCCGCCATTAATCTGCTCTTTAATATTGTTAAAATCATAATCAATAGAAAAAATTTCAAGTTTTCCTTCACTGTGCCTCATTGATCTGCGAGATGATATAACATCAAACGAAAACTCTGGATGAATTAGCAAATTTATTGACACTTTCAGAACATACCCCGAAAACTCCAACCACAAGTCAATATTCAAGATGGCCGACTCGTGTGTTGCTAAACGCGCTAACGCGAATTTTAATCAAACAACAATCTTATTTTAAAGGCAAGAAACATTGAAAGAAATGCTTATCATTCTATTGAACTGACAATTTAGCTCATATGTTATGTTTTATAAAAATCGCTAGTTGATGAACTTGTTAATACCCCGAAAACTAGACCCACCATCATATATTAAGACAGTCATGAATCATGAAGTCACGATTACATCATACGGTGACCATCATATATCAAGTATAATTTACATCTCTAAGTCCCCAACAGGGGTTTGAGATTAATGGAAGATAGATAAACCTGTTTTTTCATAGAAAACAATTCGTTGTTTGTAGATAATTTGATGTAAATATCGACGGAAATGTCGACTTCCTCCTTCTTTTGATCCATTTTTATGTTTTATTTTGTTTAGGGGATATGTTTATATCGCGGCCCGGTCACGAGCGCTGAATATGGCGGCCCTAGGTTGGAAGTCGCTGCTAAGCGTGGTGTGTAATGTGTGGCGTGTAATCTGGTAATTGATACATCCGCGCTATGTGGATCCGGGGTCATATGGGCTGTGCAAAGGTATACAATGGAAAATAGACATGCGATGAATATAAATGGGTACCGGCTATAATTACCGGGAACACCGATTATATTTTGCATTGTATGTACATGTATATATAATAAAAGAATATAATAATATCTAAGTTCCCACCATGGGTTTGACAGTATAGGAAGATAGATATATACAAATTCAGATGGTAGTTTCTATATAACAAATGTATTTTTATTTGGACGAGACTAATTTAAATTGTATTTATATAGCATTTACTGTATTATATGTTCTACACCGTTGAGCATTTTGTCAACATTGGTAAGCTCTCATAAATTTACATTTGCAATGTATGACTGTGTACATGCATTGAATACAAAGAACAAATGCACATTGGTAAACCGTCATTGACAAAGCAATGTGTGTATGTGTACATGCATTAAATATAAAGCACTAATGCACACTCAGATATGAGGCTAATTAAGCTACGTATTTTAATTAAAAGTCGTCATTATTATAGATCGGGAAAAAAGTTCATATAGTTGTGTTCACATGATTTTTTGGCTGATAAAAACTGTGTTTGTATATTTTTAATAAGTTTATACCATGATTAAACATCGTTCGAGTCAAATTACCCTTCCACAATCTTCATTATTTGGTAAATTACTACCTGAGCCACGATACGACTGTACATTTGCGCTAGTTAATCAGAAGCTACAATACAATATCATTTATTCACGCAGTCCATAAATATGGCAACATATATCAACAATAAACTAACATGTTTGAGGCTTTGGGTAATAGCTTTTTGCAAGACCTGATACATTCAACATACAGTGTACATCCTGACCAGGCCACACCCTGGTAAATAGTAGAAATTGGCATAATGTGTAACACCGTTTCGGCATGTGCGGCAGCGCATGAATACAGTGTTCGCACCGTTTGTCTTGACTACTGTTTTGCCATGATGCATGACGTACAAGCGTGCAATCATAACTTGGAATTGAGTTATATACAGGAAATGAGTATAATAGTTATTGAATGAGAAACTCTTAATCTGGATTATGATGATCCTATAATAACAGACAATAGTATCGCTAAGTGACGTACATAGATATTTCTATTAAATAGTGTGTTTCCTTAAATATTAGCATTCATTTAAGTGAGCAGTGTAGGCCCTGATCAGTAGGAAACCATGTATATGCCGGCTGATCTAGACCTACACTGTTGAGATCCGCTTTGTTCCCTTCTATATATATATTCCGTGATCAACGTAGAAATCTCAATAGCATTTTTGTACGCTGGCGGTGGAAACATTTCAAGTTGCGTACGTGTTGCCAGCCAGTGTACCAACTCGCTTATGGACTGGTGTAATTAATTACTATAACATGTAGACCACCTGTTAGTACGTCCTAACACGCGCCATTATAAAACACGGTGATAATTAGACGCACAGCTTGAGAGCAGACCGTGACCGAGGGGTAACACCGTCGGACCTCTAGTACCACGCGGGCGACCCGGGTTCGATTCAGGGTTCAGTTCCCGGTCGTCAGTATTTCTGAGATACTTTGTATTTCCTGCTCTACTAGTCCTTTCGGATGGGGACTTTAAAACGGCGGTCCCGTGTATCAGATTTGAAGGAGAGTCTGGGCACGTTAAAGAACCAGAGGGGACTATTATAATAAGAGCTAGGCCTCCTGGGGCCGGTTCCCTCTGTATCCACCTCCTTCATATCTCCCATTCTTGGGAGACGACATGCAAGGTCATCGAGCCAGTGCCGTCGTTAAATCCAAGCATTTGTATTTACGCACAGCTTGATAATGACTCGACGATTAACAGCATGATCCGTGATCATAAAAAGCGTTAAAAACATGTACTGAATAATCCATGCTTGATATTAGAAAGCTTTATTGGCCAAGGCCGTGCATTGCTAGATCTTGGAAATCTAATTTTCTGACTTCGAGTACGTGAACGTGCTCAGACAGTTTCATAATCACGGGACCATGTGCGTTTCTGTGCTCGCAATCAGATACATTACTATTATTCCTTTATTTCCTCCAGCAGGAGAGCATTTAAGTAACACAACATATATACAATCAGAACATACAATACATCACACACACACACACACACACACGCACACACACGCACACGCACACACACACACACACTCTCACACACATACGCGCACACACGCACGCACGCACGCACGCACGCTCATATATATATATACATTCATGAAACATGCAAATATATACTATATGGCATACAAGAAGTAATAACTGAATATTCTGTAGAGTGACATTATTAATATATAAACAACACTTGCGTTATTAAAAGAGATATTGCAGCTAAAACGTCATGTTACAGTTACGGTAATGACGACACTTTTATTTTTAATTCTAGATAAAATAGGAAAACAATATCTTATAACCATAATTAATGATTATTTTAATATGTAAGATTTTATTATTTCATCACCTTTACTTTATCAATAGCTGGATTAAAAGTATCCACGTGAATTTGATGCCATTTTCGTAACGACCATTTCGGTAACGTGTTCCGTAACGCTCATTAATGGTAGAAAAAACACATAAAACGAAACTAATATATTTGTATGTTCAAACATAACTTCTAGTTATCCTATAGTGTATAGTTAGATTCATGAGTAAATTGTATGTCACATGTTCTCTATACCACAATTAAACATGCACAAATGTAACTTTTTCATATATATTCGTCACGGTACATGACATTTTGATGATTGTATATTTTAAAATATATTAAATAGGAGAAATACACCATTTTGTGCAATTTCAATCAATGCAGAACACGAATGCGTTTGAAGCCAGCATTAAAAAAAAAGTATGAGCTAGCTTATCGGGCCACAATATCCGATGGCTGGGTAGAATAGCAAGTGTTTGAGAGGAAGAGTTAACGTAACATATGGAATGGTTATTTGAGACACCCCATGTAATTTTGTACCTTATGACATCTGCGATATTTCATGAAATATAGTTACAGAAAAGTTTATATTTCCGGTAAATGACATCAGAAGTTGAAAACAAATCAGAGTACATGTACATGTGGAATTATATTCCGCATGTACTCTGGTTTTTTTGTCAACTTCTGATGTCATTTACGGGAAAATATTGCAATTTTAACAAAAATCAGAGTACATGTGAAATTATATTCCGCATGTACTCTGTTTTTTTGGTCACTGAACTTTTGACTTTATTTATGAAAAATATTGTAACTTTTGTAAACATATTTCATGAAATTACGCTCATGTCCGAAAATCACATGGCGTGTCCACTTTTAGTATATCATACTATTATATATCGTAACTGATTGATCCAGGACAGGCAGTTTAGGCTGTATTTTTTCATGTATGGGTAAGATGGCCGTTCATGAAATTGCGACCCAACTGAGTCACTGCACAACGAACTTGATACTGATTGCACAGTGATTTCGCAACTGATATAATCTCTAATGTACTTAACTTGGCTATGTCCTAAAACAACAGCCATAATTGATTTCACAGAGGAAATTAACTAGCCTAATACAAACACACATATTTATAAAATCGTCGTTGAACTTATTTGTTTTCACCAATAACACTGGAAAAACGCACAAAATTAATATGTAAATAGTAACTAATATGTGTATATATAAGGCACGGGTCAATCATAATCAACACCACCTGCAGGCCGGGCAATAACAGATTGTCTTTTGGCCCCCGCAGTGTTGGGGCAAAAAACAGAGAGATTGCTGAAGCTATTTTTAGATCGTCCGCTATGCCCGGTAGTGGGTTGAATAACCAGAGGTGACTATTTTAATTAGAACGCACTGGGACCGGTTTCATCTGTTTCAATTCTTCCATAGACACTGACTAGACTATACATTAGACTCTGATCTAACCACGAGACGGGATATTACAAGCAAATGTGAATTGATACTGATTTCATTCCCACCTATATATATATCATATCAACAGCAATTTAATAGCATATCATAATTATGTGTGTTGGGGTGTAATCGAGAATCTCAGGCGCTGACGCGGCTCTTGTAGACGCTGATCTAACCACGAGACGGGATATTACAAGCAATGTGCATGTAGTTAGAATATAGAATGGTTATTTGAGACACCCCATGTAATTCTGTACCTTCGGACATCTGCGATATTTCATGAACTATATTTACAGAAAATTTGACATTTCCAGTAAATGACGTCAGAAGTTGAAAATTATATTCCGCATGTACTCTGTTATTTTTTGTAAACTTTTGACTTTATTTGTGACAAATATTGTAACTTTTGAGAACGTATTTCATGAAATTACCCTGATGGTGTGTGTCATTTAAGTATATCATACTTGTGTGTTTGTTGGTGTAAAATCGAGAATCTCAGGCGCTGACCCGGCTACTGTAGACGCTGATCTAACCACGAGACGGATATATCATACCATATCGTTAATTATTGATCCAGGATAGACAGTACAAACTAACTGAATATATTCTCATACATGTGTAAGACGGCCGCGATTCGAAAAGGCGGTCCTACTGAGTCTCTGCAATTAGATATGAGCGACGCAGGCGGACATTCCCCCTTAACGCTATTCTAATCAAACAAAGAGTATTACAATACAATTTGTATATCTACATGTAGTTAGATAAGGATACGGCTATTTAAACACATCGTAACTTGTCAGTAATTCGGTAAATATAGTGCTGCGTATGGCATTAGTCGTCAGTCTGTAATATATATTTAAGCTATTGTGTGTGTACTTTCTTTTTGTCCTACTGTAATATTGTCATGTCACAAACTCGAACATAACCACTCTGACATGCTCACGGACATATATTTATAATGTTACCCTTAATCCCAGCGTGTGCTAAGTTTGTTCAGTGCAGATAATAATTTACACATACTTAGTAAGCGTAAGGTATGTTACTATATATTTCTGAAAATAAAATTCATTACTTAGGCTAACGAAAAAAAAATACAACAGTAACTACAAAATGTATGTGTTCTGACGGCCTATTTTCATGGAAATATAATAGAAAACGTTAAGTTATATATCACCTGACCAACAACGCGGTATAGGTAACACGGTTAATGAGCTATTTGCTGCGGCTGTACCGCCTGGTGATATCAGTTACACAAATTATGCCTGCAGACACGACCACCAGCTGGGACCAGATTTAACACGGACACGCTTCCATAACCAAGTAGGGCCGCGCTGGCGGCCCTGCCGCGATATAAACATGTCCCATTTTTACTCTTTAGCGTTAGCGATATTAAAACATTAGCAATAACCCATTATGTTAGACACCACCAAATAGTTTTACTATATAATTTAACCGAATGCCATCCAATAAGGCCAGTCTCTCCTACTTTCACTATTCGTATGGATGCTGTGGGACCCACTTGTACATGACCTGTACAGGTTCTGCATGAACTAAACAATAGGTTCACTTACTCCTAAGAAAGAAGTATCCAACCTTGTCATATCCTCCAATATTGTGTACATTTTTTGGCCACGGAAACTCCGTTTACATCAAGTGACCAACAGGTTCAGTGTTTTCTGTTAAATGCTACAAATATGCTGAAAACTGGTGTTACAGGCACCCCAAAATGTTCCTCAAGTGAAACTGGGTAGTAATGGATCAAAATTTGCAAGCAAACGGTGTCTGTGACCTCAAAACACCCGCACTACTGTGTTATACCGGACTATTTATACCACCAATATTGTGTACATTTTTTGGCGACGGAAACTCCGTTTTCGCACCATTTGGTGTCTTCTAACCTTCAACGGTCCCGCGTCGTTTCGCCCATAATCCCGTTCGCACCCGGGGCGTTTCGCCCATATTCCCGTTCGCCCCGGGTCGTTTCGCCCCTACATATATAATGTATAGAAATATTGTAATACATTAACAAATATAATTCAGTGACAAAGAAATATGTATGTCACAGTTGTCAAAACAGGACATGATTGATTTATGGTGTATTTGCTATAATATAACCTGTTAATCAACCCTCGATGTATTGTAGGTTCCAGCTACCCCTCAATGTGTTTTTAGTATGAGTTGTTTATTAGCGGGGCCAGTCTTGACATTCCCGTGTTCACATAATGTAATCATCCATGTGCTATCCATGTAGTGCCTTGTATTGTCCGTATGGGTGAGTGGGTCATCTTTTCATTGGAGAATCTATGCACGAGTAATTTTATCCGGGGCCCGTAACGAGAAACGTGTCGCCGGTATGATTGAGGGGCACTCTGTAAGTTAACGTTGGCAAGAGCTGTCGTGTTGTGGGAGGGTGTCGCAATAGTATTTCTTCTAGTTTGTCTCGTCATATTGGTAAGTCATCATTTAAGATTCCTAACCATCTTATAGAAACAATATACTAATGTAGCCTAAATGCTCTAAGGGTATCTAAGTTACCGTATGCATATATAGACTCCAATAAAAGTACGTTTGTTTTAATCAATTGTAAACCTGGTTCCTGGTAGTAACGTTTGCTTTGAAGCAGACTATAACGTACATGTATATATAATAAGGGGTAATTAAACTGCCATAACCAATTGGTAGGGCTCGTTCTCAGGAGTGTGTTATCTAATATACATGTATATGTGACCCGTTAGGAGCATACCGGTGATTGCGGTACCTGTAAAATGTATAAACCATGTCGCTCCAAAATGGGTCAAACAACATTTATCTCTCTTGCATTTATCCAATAATTTATTTTGGATGATCTCCCTTGGCTGCTAGAATGCCTAAGTTAAATTAAAACATCGAAATAAGACTCTTTTTACCATAAAAACGTATACAAAACAGGTTCAATAACTTCTTAAGAACGATATTAAAAGGTTTTGAGTTAATTGGATAACTTATTCATTACATGCGGATTTGGTTATTCGTGTGGATAGACATTTACAGAGTCGAGTCCGTTATTCGTGTGAATAGACACAAATACTCTTCATAAAGAAGTTACCGGAAATTGGGAAATTGAGTTGTATTTTTGATTGTAAGTGCATAATTTTCTTGTTTTCAGGATAACTATTGTAATCTATATTTGGCGATGACATTACAGTCGATTATAATGTGAGAATACCTGTAAAATTGACACGATTTATCGAACATATTTCGTGTTGTGAATATCTGTTACTAAAAATAGCTTTTGAAGTTTTGTTGTCTTCCGACTGGCAGATTGGCATGGGGGCAGTGACCAATTAATTTAAAATCAGGGGTGTAAAATTCCACTCGACCGCTCGCCATGGCGACTTGGTCATCATCTCGGTCGAGTAGCTTTGTGTAGACGGTCGTCCGACGGGTCGAGGTGCGCATGCGTCGGACGAGCCAAACCACTTTCTCTGAAGCTCCTGAATTATCTTCAAAAACGGGTCACTGGAATTACCGGAAACCTCTTATTTACCGAAAACCACCGAAATACCGGAAACCCCTGTAAATCACTATATAATGTCATAAATAAGTGTTTGTCGTGTCATAAATGGTTTGTTTACTATATTATGAGATATATATGCACTAATTACAAACTATTTGTTTGAAATAAAATGAGTTAGGATCCTCTTGTTTGGTGTTTAATTCCAAATTCAGATCGACTGTGAAATTTACCGGAAAACACTCGCAGTTAAGAATGGACAGTACTAATAGTCTGTTCCTCACAAATAATACATAATAATAGTATCTTAGGCATGGTATAATAATTATTATAATTACTATAATGATTAAATATTGTGTTTCAAATATGATTCCAGATTCCAGATTAGCGTGATATATATTACCGGAAAATACATTCGTGGAGATCGATTTACCGGAAAACACCTTCGCTGACCGTGATTTACCGGAAAACACATGTGTGTGTACAGTATATGTATGCAAGGCGTCGTAATCGGCCAGTCATATTATAATGATATGTTGACTTTTGATGACAAATTTAAAAAAATAAATAAATATGACTTACCTGTTTCGGAGTCTTCAACTTATTTCGGTTACAGGTTGGTATGATTTATCCCGGCAATTCTTCCATTCCAGTGACACTGTCGCCGTCATCCATATTTATATCGACATAATAATGTTGGGTATCTTACTGACACTAACGGAATGTAACGAAAGAGACGGGACGAAGTATATGATTGAAATTGTATTATTTTTTTTTTATACAATATGAACATGTTGTAAGATTGTTTTTATAAGTGTTTATGCTAGCACATGTAATATAGAAATTATTTAAATACTGATCTTAGGCATTAGGGCCGCATGGATGGCATATAGAATGAAAATATGGAATATGGATGATGATAAATAATTATTTCTGACTTACGGTTACAGAGATATTAGGTATTTGAAAATTTTAACGCATATTTAAATAAAAATTAACGGACAACCTGACGTCATTGTGATCAATATGTCGTTGTAGTATTTGCATACTGTATAGCATTTTATAATATATGCAAATGCAATACCACCTCATAAGAGGCTTCCAGATAATGGATTCGCGGCGTTTGCATTGCAGCTATTTTAAAATGGCATACAATTAAGCTGTTATGCTAGCACATGTACCGTGGAACCCCTCTAAACCTGACACTGGGTAAAATATAGATGTTTACCGTAAATGTGTTTCAATGTTATGTGATTGAAAAGCAAATCCGACTTACGGTTATAGAGATATTAGGTATTTGAAAATTTTAACGCATATTTAACGAAAATTAACGGACAACCTGACGTCATTGTGATCAATATGTCGTTGTAGTATTTGCATACTGTATAGCATTTTATAATATATGCAAATGCAAAACCGTATATCATATCCAGAATGTCATTGTGCTGTTTGTGGGTTTAATGAACGTGAGACCAAGGGCACAAAGTGGTTCGGCATGTATGAATTAACTGTGTTTGAGGGTGCCTTAATCATGGACCACATTACACATATACTCGGTGCTGTATCTGATGTCATACGTCCTACGATCCTACGGGTAGAACGGCTCCGATGTGTATTCGGGTTCCATAATTGGTTTTGACAATGCCGCACTTAAAGCTGACACGTGTCCAATCTCACTAAATTGGCCGACAACTATGCTATCGTGTAGCAATTTGTTGTAGTCACTGGTCACCAGTCGCACATCCTTCAAGAATTCTGATTGGTAACTTTTTTCATTTTCAAGTAGTTCTAACGATGTTAAAAGTCTTAACAGATAGTGGTTATTTTGGTCTCCTGTTATTGCTGTAGACACCGCCTTGTATAGGCAATTACCATCACCAATTGTTGTGACTGGCATGCATTGTTGTCGCATTGCGGGGTGAAACACTTTCAAAATCAATTGTGTAAGTGGGATGTACGTGTGATGTATAATTTGGCGATACACTGTATGTTGCTAACAACTTTCTTTCCGACTTGGCAGTGTTGGTCAACTCGGTCTTCTTCTTCGACAGAAGTGCAGTCTGGAGTCTGTAAAAATGCGCAACTATATTACTGATCATGATCTACACTGGTCACAAGCCGATCATGATCTACATCTATATCACTGATCTATACTGGTCAAAAAGTGATCATTATTTAAACTACTGGTCAGCTAGCGAACAGTGTAGATCAATGCTCATGCCAAGATAATACGGATGCTGACAAAAATATACCGTACGACACTTTGTACCAGCATAGCCACAGAACTGCGAGCACTAGAAGAGCCACATAACTGCACATAACTGCACAGCACAGAAGACACAACACATACTGTGGTTGCAAATGTCATATTGTTTCTATTCTAACTTATTCTAGCTAACATAGTATCTAAACTGGTGATAAAGATGGTACCACTGGTTTAACATGTGTCAGATTAACGCCTTTAGGCGGCGATATTCGCTAAAGTACACAAAGACGCGTGCCCAATAATAAGATTTCACAGTAGGTGGTACCTGGTTAACAAATTCCGGGTTACACAGAGATTAACTAGTGAACAATGTAGACACTGAGATTATCGCATACATTATACAAATTGCACCAGGATGTACAATGGTCATAAACTGATCATTGTCTATAATGGTACAAATATTACAAATTCTGCACAGTTGCATGTAGACCGAGATTGTCAAGATTTAAAATGCTCATTATCTACATTGTTCACAAACTGGTAAACAATTCTTACCTGGACAATGCAGCTTTCGAATCGTACATGTCCCCATCAAAGGCACAGCAATGGCATCTGAACTTCAACGAGTGGAAGGACCACGACTTAAGATCTCCGCCAGTTAAATTGGCACAAGAAGCATGAACCCAATTCTTACAATTGGAAATAGACGGGATACGATTGTAATTTTGTATACAATATAAACATGTTTTAAGATTGTTATGCTAGCACATGTAATATAGCACACAATATGTGAAAATATGTTTAATTTAATTAACTAAGAGTTTGTGAAAATTGGCATGCATGTTAAATGCCTTATGCATTTTACGTGTTTTCCGGTAAATCATTGATATAATGCCATACACAAACATCTAGTATATTACAAATGTTTGTTAGTATAACCCCATGACGAGTATGACTGGCCGATTGTCGTACGACGCCTTGCATACATATACTGTACACACACATGTGTTTTTCCTATAAATCACTGACATCTAGTTACAAACATAATTTTATACAAAATGGTTTTCGGCATATTACCCCGACGTGTTTTCCGGTAAATCACGGACATCGAGTCAGCGAAGGTGTTTTCCGGTAAATCGAGTCAATGAATGTGTTTTCCGGTAATATATATCACGCTATGGAATAATAATACTATCTACACCAGACAGCATCATATTTGAAACACAATATTTAATCATTATAGTAATTATAATAATTATAATAATTATTATACCATGCCTAAGATACTATTATTATCTATTATTTGTGAGGAACAGACTATTATATAATATACTGTACACACACATGTGTTTCCGGTAAATCACGGACATCGAGTCAGCAAAGGTGTTTTCCGGTAAATCGAGTCAACGAATGTGTTTTCCGGTAATATATATCACGCTAATCTGGAATAATAACACTATCTACATCAGACAGCATCATATTTGAAACACAATATTTAATCATTATAGTAATTATAATAATTATTATACCATGCCTAAGATACTATTAGTATCTATTATTTGTGAGGAACAGACTATTAGTACTGTCCGTTCGTAACTGCGAGTGTTTTCCGGTAAATTTCACAGTCGATCTGAATTTGGAATTAAACACCAAACAAGAGGATCCTAACTCATTTCACACAAATAATTTGTAATTAGTGCATATATATCTCATAATATAGTAAACAAACCATTTATCACACAACAAACACTTATTTATGTTATTATATAGTGAATTACAGGGGTTTCCGGTATTTTGGTGGTTTTCGGTAAATAAGAGGTTTCCGGTAATTCCAGTTACCGTTCAAAAACATTTATTACAGCCAAAATTAAACGTTTTCCAGTTGTGTGAATTGAAATATCCACATAACTATTTCGCTAGCAACTCTTTGAAATATATTTTCTTGCTATAAACCCCCCTATGATCGTTTTATTGCATTTTTTCTGAAAAGTTGGTCACGTGACCTCCATTGCTCACCGCCGGGGTAAACATCCGGTTTGTGGTAGTTTAACAACAACAACAACAAAACAAATTCAGAAGCTGCAATTATGTTGCCAGGTATCTTGGTTTCACTGACCTTACTGACCTGTTTCACTTCCCTATTCAGCCACAATGACTGTGGGAGGGGCCTATGCGACCAAAATGATATGTTTAGTCTCATGTCAGGAACAGACCAGTCCAAACAACAATGTCTAATAAACAAAATTGACAAATGGTATGCCCTTACAAATAGGAACCAAGGCAGGTCCAGTTTGTTGTACATTAGCATGTTGCTGGTCACCATATCAAATGACATCCAGACCAATCCTGGGCCGAGACCGCCAAAATACCCTTGTGGAACTTGTCAGAAATCTGTCAAAAATGGTCAAAATGCAATCCAGTGTGATTCGCGTAACACATGGTATCACATCAACTGTCAAAACATTGGTATACAGGTACATGATATACTAGCAAGTCATGAAAGCTACTCTTGGCACTGCCTAACCTGTGGCATGCCAAACATTCAACTCTAGTTATTTTGATCCGTCTTTGTCATCCCTGTCTTCGTCTAGCATTTTCTCAGTCCTGGACACATCTGCAATGCAACTCACCTCCACACCAGTAAAAACCAGATCATCACAATCCAAACCTAGCAAAAACAGACCGAGATCTCTGAAAATATTCAACATTAATTTCCAATCAGTCGCAAACAAAAAAGCAGAGTTATACTCACTACTTGAGACCGAACACCCTGACATTGTCATAGGCACAGAGTCCTGGCTATCACCAGACATTTCTACTACTGAAATATTTCCTTCAAACCTTGGCTACAATGTATACCGGGAAGATAGAAAATCCAAAAAACCGAGGCGGGGCGCTGTTCCTTCTTATCCACAACAGCCTTATCTGCTCAGAACTACCAAAATGTAAAACTGACTGTGAAATTGTGTGGGTAAAATTAGAAATTTTAGGATCACAACCTCTTCACATTGCAGCTATTACAGGCCAAGAGAAGATGACCATCTTAGCCTCGTGGAGCTCAGGAAGTCACTGGAAACTGTCTGTAAACAAAAGGGTGCTGTATGGATACTGGGGGATTTTTAATTTTCCTAAATTCATCTGGGAAAACTCTGACCCAATTTTTAGCAATGACTGTCAACATAATGTACTTATGAATATTTTACAGACATATTATCTGACTTTGGCTTGCAACAGATGGTAACTATACCAACCCGATTTCAGATACCCTTGATCTTTTCCTAACCACAAATGGAACTCTGGTTGAGAAAGTTTACACACTTCCAGGATTAAGCGACCATGAAATTGTCTGTGCTGAGGTAAGACTCAAGGCTAAACAAATACCCCAAAAACCAAGGTTGGTGCACCTGTACAAGAAAGCAGACTGGGACGGCTTAAAAAGTAAGATGGTGGCATACCGGGACAAATTTCTTGTGGAACACATTAGGTAAGTCTGTTGAGATCATGTGGTCTGAGTTCACTCAGACCCTTGAGACATATCTTGATCAATTTATCCCCAAGAAACTTATTCGAGGTAAGTCATCATTACCCTGGATCACGCAGGACATACGTCGAAAAATGCGTAAGCGTTGATAAACTCTACAAGTCTCATAAAAAGACCGGTTCTGCAGATACACGTCAGAAATTCTTGACCTTGAAGTATATGGTAAAACGACTAATTAATCAGTCATCGCTGTCCACATTGAGGACCTTCTTGGCATTAACAAACACCTGCGAGCCTGCTGATGAAAAGGTTAAATACCAAGAAACTTTTTTACATTCTTGAAGAATTCGCGACAGGACCAGCAAGGTATAGCACCACTAGCGAAAGACGGAACATTGCACTCGGGGATAACAGAAAAGGCAAACATATTGAATTCTCAATTCCAGTCTGTTTTCTCACCCAAATCACCGTTACGTCTTTCGCAGCTTTGCCAAGAAAAAATCCAGGACCTTACAGACACCTCGACCCCACAACCCACCCCTGTTCCACATCAAAATACCACTCCAACTATGCCTGATATACACATCTCAACCAACGGAATAGGTAAGTTACTTAAAAATCTCAAACCAGGTAAGGCTGCTGGTCCAGACAATATACGGCCCATTGTTCTAAAGGAGTTACACCAGGAAATTGCCCCTATCATACAGGTAATTTTTCAGACCTCCTTAGATACAGGTAAGCTGCCTAGTGACTGGCTGAGTGCCAATGTGACCCCTCTCTTTAAGAAAGGCGACAAATCAGCTGCGGAGAACTACCGTCCTATCTCGCTGACCTGCATCCTTTGTAAGGTAATGGAACACATTGTCACCTCCAATCTGGTTAAACACCTAGACCGAAACAATATTTTATACGACTTACAACATGGATTCCGGGAGAAGCGATCGTGCGAAACCCAACTTGCTATGCTAGTAGAAGACCTTGCCAAAACTACAAGTACAGGTAAACGACGAGACTTAGTACTCCTCGACTTTAGCAAGGCCTTTGACAAGGTAAGTCACAACAAGCTGGCCCATAAACTACATCAGTATGGGTCAGACAACATACACTTACCTGGATCAAGGCCTTCCTAAATAATCGAACACAGAGAGTTGTCATCGAGGGTGGTGAGTCTGATGAAATTCCAGTGACCTCCGGCGTTCCACAGGGCTCGGTACTTGGACCAATTCTCTTCCTAGTGTACATAAACGACCTCCCGGAAAACCTCACCTCTCAAGTTCGACTTTTTGCTGATGACACAGCCCTATACTTAACAATCAACAATATACGGGATGGTACAACCTTACAAGATGACCTTGACACCCTCCAAATTTGGGAATCCAACTGGGACATGCACTTTAACCCGTCCAAGTGTCAGGTACTCCACATTACCAGGTCACGCTCACCCATCAAACACTGTACAGACTCCACGGACAAATCCTCCAATCAGTTCCATCAGCTAAGTATCTTGGCTTGACCTTTTCAGCCAACCTGTCATGGAACACACATATAGACAACATTACAAATAAGGCAAACAAAACCCTAGGATTTGTCCGCAGAAACATCCGCACTTCAAACAGCAAAATTAAGGAACACACCTATAAAGCTTTGGTCCGCCCCCAGGTTGAGTATGCCTCCTCAATCTGGGACCCCTACACTAAAGATAATACACGCAAGATTGAAATGGTCCAGCGTCGCGCTGCACGCTGGACACACAATGACTACTCCACCTACTCCAGTGTCTCAGATATGCTAGAGGGACTGGGATGGCGCAGCCTTTTGAACAGCGCAGATCAGACGCCCGACTCTGCCTGTTCCACAAAATTGTACATGGTAATGTCGCTGCGCCTCTCCCACACTATTTCGAAACTACAAATAGAGTCTCACGATATTGCCATTCAATGACCTTTAAACAAATTCATACTTCCAAAGATTATTACAAATTCTCATTTTTCCCTTCCCCTTCGGCGGTTGTGCAATGGAATGCTCACTACCCTTGGATGTTGCTAAACTTGAAGACCTTGACCAGTTCAGGTCAAGGATTGGCAACCTCCAACACCTTAAACCTTAAATATGCCGTAAATTGTTTTTAACCTTCTTTTACCTACTTTGACTATTTTAACTCTTAAACCTATACTATTCCTGTTACCTTACTTTACTGTGTCTTTTATATTATTTTTCTGTTCGTCCGTACGCGCAACTGCTAATAATCCTCTCGGGGGTCAAGCAAAATATAGAGATAGATAGAGTGAATTTTGGATCATCCATGATTGATCGTGAATAAAAAAATATATAGTTATGCACCGTGGGTCACTGGAATTACCGGAAACCTCTTATTTACCGAAAACCACCGAAATACCGGAAACCCCTGTAAATCACTATATAATGTCATAAATAAGTGTTTGTCGTGTGATAAATGGTTTGTTTACTATATTATGAGATATATATGAACTAATTACAAACTATTTGTTTGAAATAAAATGAGTTAGGATCGATCCTCTTGTTTGGTGTTTAATTCCAAATTCAGATCGACTGTGAAATTTACCGGAAAACACTCGCAGTTAAGAATGGACAGTACTACTAGTCTGTTCCTCACAAATAATACATAATAATAGTATCTTAGGCATGGTATACAGGGCTGTACAAATTGATTTTTTAGCCACTTGTCCCGGACAAGTGACTTGACAAAAGTGACTTGCCCCGACTTGTCCTGGAAATTATAATTTTCAGGGCAAGTGGTTTTGAAAAAATGACTTGTCCTCATAAAACTTCTTATACAAAACTGTAACAACACAACCATAGAGAACTATGGCACGGGTATAACGGTGGTTGCAGAGTCTGCAATTAGGACCGGTCGTTCCCTGTTACTCAAAAATAGAAAAGCCAGATTGAATGTTTTCTTTTCTGGGTGCAAAGAGAGAGAGAATAACTACACCTCATCAATCAACAATTTATTACATAAACAATCATGTCTCAATCACGCAATATATCAGTGCATCACAAATTGGATTGATTGGTGTTTAACGGTATATCTATAGTGCCGTTAGTACATGTAATATGAACACATGGACACACATTACCAACTCCATATATACTGAGCAAAACTAGAAACGTCCCACCATGTTTAAGGAAAGATTCATCAAAAACCAAAAGGGTTACTTTTAAAAATCAAAATGGAAAAACAAGTTCATTCATTTCTGTATCAAAGCCAATAAATTGCATTTGGATATCTTGTTAAATATTCTAGAGATAACCGGCCAAGGGCGGTAGGGGTCAAAATCAAAAATCACAAAAACTCAGAAATGTGTTACTTAATGTTTAGAGATGGAATTTCAATAAGTAATGTGGCAAATTCAGTAAATCTCGTTAGTACCGAGTGTGGCCACCATTTGCATGAAAAATCACAAAAACTCAGAAATGTGTTACTTAATGTTTAGAGATGGAATTTCAATAAGTAATGTGGCAAATTCAGTAAATCTCGTTAGTACCGAGTGTGGCCACCATTTGCATGAATGCATGCAATGATCCTACGCCGCATCGACGTGACGTAACGCAATACCAGTGCGTTGGGCAAATTCCTCCATTCCCGTTGTAACGCCCGTGTAAGATCGCGAACATTGTCAATCTGATGGTTAGCTCGTGCTTTGCGGCCCAGCTCATCCCATAGTGCTCAATGGGATTGAGATCCGGGGAGACCGCGGGCCATGGCATGACGTCGACGTTGTTTTGCTGTAAGTATTGAGTGGTGACCCTGGCTACGTGAGGGCGGGCATTGTCGTGCATCAATGTCACACCAGGACCATGCTGACGGATAAATGGTAAGGCATGTGCATTTAGCACATCTGCAACATAAACGTTGTGCATTGATGTTGCCCTGTACAACAACCAAATCTGTCTTCCGGTTTCCCATGATCCCACCCCCAGACCATTACGCTCCCTCCCCCAAACCTGTTCTTCTCAACAATGCAACAATCGGTGAATCTTTCATTTTTACGCCTGTATACCCGTAATCTTCCGTCAGCATGACTAACTGTGAACCGAGATTCATCGGTGAACAAAACTCGGTTCCAGTCAGCCCTTCTCCAGTTCAGATGACGTCGCGCCCATAACAGTCTGGCAGCACGGTGACGTTGGGTCATTATCTGACCAGTGTACGGGCGGCGTGCCCGGATTGGTTGGGCGTTACGACCTAACCGGTTGCGAATGGTCTGCCCTGAGACACCGTATCGCCTAGCAGTGACTGTGGCTGCCAATCGACGTTGACGTAAGTGCGTCAACGTAATGTAACGATCGGCTCTAGCCGTCGTTACACGAGGCCTACCAGGTCGCTGCCGGTCGTGAACAGCCCCAGTCTGCTGGTACCGGGCTGCAAGACGATCAATCGTCTTCCGACAGCAACCAAACCGAGGCGCGACCGCCCTGGCGGCCATCCCACCCGCAAGCATCCCAATTGCCTGATTTCGCTCGTTTTCGGAAAGCCGTGGCATATCGAAAACAGTGAAAAATTAAAAAAAAATTTTAATTTTCCGAATAGCCCCTATCGCATGAATGGTACGACATGAACTGAATCACCTTATCGATGACAAGTATAGCGTGCACGTGCAAAAAGTGGAAATCAACGTTCCGGTCACTGGCCGCTATGTAAACCGTGTGTATCGGCTAAACTCTACATGATCGTATTCTGAACATCGCCACGGTTTAAAATACATGTACTTTGAACATGTGGTACATACATAGACAGAGCTACACCGGCTATAAAACAGGGACGTTTTTTTTGTTGAGTATATATTACTAGTAACGGGAACCCTGGCAATCAGGAAAGATCGATTGATTGGTGTGTAATGGTCTATCTATAATTTCGAGCGTATATTCCAGAATTTTCGGTGTAAAAACATCGACGTTTTGTGAATTAAATTACGAAGTCTACTCATTTGACCGTCTCGAAAATGAAGTCACGTCTATATTTACAATATTTAATGTCTATCAGTATGTTTGCGGAACGGTAAATAATAAACTTTTTGAAATTTCAGTTTTTTTTTTTTGGTTTTTTTTTTGTTGGCAACAGCTGTTAATTCGCTAATTACACTGCAGCTCCATTATAACGCGATCGCGTATAGCGCGATCTCCATTATAACGCAGGTCTCTCGTGGATCCCAAAAAAAATATGAAAAAGTGTAATTAGTTGATTCGTGATTTCTGTAAGTTTATTAAAACAACGACATTCAAAGTACATGAAATAATTATTATTAGTATGTTAGCAAATGTAATACCTTCAATCAGGTAATCATGTTAATATGCATACAGTGCGTCCCCCCTACTTGTACGGAAGTCCGGCGACATACGACCTTCCGTGTTGCTTATCCGGACCGTGCAATATCCGTGAGAGGGGATATCCCCCTTATTGTACGGAAGTCCGGCGACATACGACCTTCCGTGTTGCTTATCCGGACCGTGCAATATCTGTGAGAGGGGATATATGAATTCCAAATCCAGATGTGATTACACCCGACACATATTACACAGACGAGATTTGTGTGATGCTTTGTGCAAAAAACCGATACACCCAGCTGTGTGTACAGGTGTTTATTGTACATGTATGACCTCATTCAGCACGAGGCTGTAAACTGTGTGACCTTTAGGCTATGTTTTGAAATGTTACTGATTGGTCAACACGCCTTTTGATGTGCCACAGACGTCGCGAATATGCGACTTCTTTCATCATCGCATCACGGGGCAGTCTTCAACTTCTCACTGACACTTGCATTGTATTTAATGTATCGAAAAAGACGGGATACGATTGTAATTTTGTATACAATATAAACATGTTTTAAGATTGTTATGCTAGCACATGTAATATAGCACACAAGATGTGAAAATATGTTACCTATTACACACTATTATTAATTAGGTAATAAGTCTGACATTTCATTTATATTAATTAATTTCAGTCAATTTACGCCAGACAGAATCATGTCAAGCTCTTTAAATGACATGATTTTTACTCACGCCGTGATTACCCAAGCTGACTATATACTATATACGGTACATGTATATATATATACATGTATATACGACATAACAGTAAATTTTTGCGATGTTTTGCTTTATTATTTTATGCTTTATCAATTGCAAATCTAGGTTCCAATGATGTTTGTTAAATGCAATATATGTGTTTTGATTGACAAAAGGCACAAACAGATGCACATGTTTAACTTGATTTTGCACGACATATCATCGTAGAATAATAAAAATGGTTTCCTTAATTGGAGGTCTGTTGTCGAATTAGGTTGTTAGTAAATAATTAACGTCAGGTGCATCCAATTATTGAATGCACATGCCAATTAATAATCCGTTAAATTCAGGTGCGCAAAACTACAACACTTATGTTGCGGTCCAACCCTCTGATATTGTATTTACTCGATCCTATACTCATTGGCGACAATTCCTTGTGATTAGCCGCGTAATTGCTTAATTAGCATGCAATGTGTCAATTTTATTATGTTGAGTCAGATACCAAAGGCGAAAACAATCAAGCCAGGTGCATGGAACAAACGAATGAAAATTAAATGCAGCAACTCATTTTCGTAATCGAGTACCGTTTTTTTCTTACATTCACGTGCTTTAGTTTTTATTTACATTTACGGTAACCGATTCTTCGTCAGAACGACAGAATTATGAGATTAATGTCGCCGATACAATAAAAGGCGGCGTGTACCGCATTTGCTGCGGTATATATTTCGTAAAAATATGTCATTCCATTGGACAGATATTAAAGGAAATCTACTGTAAACACATCTAAAAAAAACATGACGTCACGTCGTTCGGAAACACGTGATCCCACACCTTGCGTTCCTTGCGTTCCATCTGTCCGAGATTTGCATTATGTTCGCCGAAGATAGTCTCAGGTACACAGTCGCCACATAGTTTGTCATTATGTCCGTCCTCGTGTCTGTCCGTGCGAGAAAACGCGAGAATGTAACTGGCCCTAACAGGACACTGTAGTATCATAATCGCCTTAGGAAACGATAATCATGTGCTGTAAAACATTATTTTAATTAAGAAATAGAAGAAATGTGGATATTGGGGAATATGTCAGATGCATATGAAAGGGTTTTCGCGATCTCGTGTAGAGGTCGAAATCGAGTAAATGCGAGTTACACGACACTAACAGAACACCATTATAATTCTCGTGTTTTAGGAGGCAATTCTCATGTTTTGTCAAAAAAATAATATTATTTCTAATAAACATATTTTGGCAGCATATGAGAATCGTCTCCTAAAACGATTTACGTGTCCTGTTAGGGACATGTTACGATCTACTGATGGTGAACACGTGTTGGTCTTCGCTAGTCACATATGCAATAAGCCCGGTTTTGTCCGATCACGTCATACATCATCATATGCACGTGCGGTGACCTACTGGGACGTGTGTCGGCGTTGGAAAGTGAGACATCAAAGGTTACAAAATGACATCTAAAGGTTAAGTTGTGTCGATCTGATCTTTGAAACACGCCGATACAAGAGCAGCACATTTACGATCAATTACTCTACACATATTTATTAATGGAATGGAACTTATCTCTCTTATAGCATAGCGGTGAAAAACCGCGTTTGATAACAATATTTCTTCCATTTTATTGGTTGGAGAGAAGGTGTGGAATCTCAAAAAAAGGTAACGGAATCCTTATTTACTCAATAAATATATACTGGCAGCACATCAGAATCGTCGCATGTTTTGTCAAACCATGTTTTTATTGTCAGAAATATTGATGTTTGTCCACATTTGTTCTATTTCTTAATAAAAACATGTTTTGGCAGCACATGAGAATCGTCTCCTAAGACGATTTGTACATATGTTCCAATTTCGCAAAACGAAAATGAAACATATTCTCAACAAAACATGTTTCGCGATCTTGCGCATAGGCCGAGATCGCGAAAACGCGAAGCTGATGGATCACAAAATGAAAATTTAACATATTCACAACAAAACATGTTTTGACAGTACTGTGCATATGAGAATCGTCTCCTTTCGCGATCTTGCGCGTAGATCGAGATCGCGAAAACGCGAATGTGATCGCGAGAGCTGAAGCGAAAATGTAACGTATTCTCAACAAAACATGTTTTGACAGTACTGTGCATATGAGACAATTTTCAATTTTGTCAGCCATATATGCACTCCTCTCTGACCACATTACCTGTACGCTGGCAATGTGATGCGCCGTTGGCTAATACTGTGGGTCACGGGGGCAGTTGGCGGTTCTTGAGAAGAAGAGTTTTGAAGAATTTGTGCTATTTTTAGAAGGTGGCCATTTTGGATTACGTAATAACGTCATTTTAACAATTTTGTAATCCCCCTACCTAAGGACCATGACCATGAAGTTTGGTGACTATAGGCCCAATGGTTACCAAGGAGAAGACGTTTGAAAATGTTCACGGACGACGACGGAAACATTGCGGTAACGGTAACAATAGCTTCGCTCAGGTGAGCTAAAAAATATACCGCCGTACCCACCCATCCACAACTACAGTGCATAATGTCTAGTATTAATGTTGGTACAAAAGCTAATTTATTAAAGGTATTAATACATATACATGTACTTGCATTTTAAAAAAATATACCGCCGTACCCACCCATCCACAACTACAGTGCAACCTCTCTAAACCGGACACCCTGGGGCACATCCCAGGGCGTCCGGTTTAGAAAGGCTCCACAGTGAACCATGTACCGGTATATAACTACTTCAAGACACGCGTGGGTGCTTTGTGTTCATGAACAGAAATTATAATCGGAGATAAATGGACACGAACTATGTCAAAATTAAGCACAACTAAATTGTCTCTGTGTTCGGTTTAGAGAGGTTCGACTGTAGCACATTTGCGACATATAATTTTCGGTCTAGCTGCACACCTGATGGTGTTTACAATCATCAGTCGGTAATCCATTTTCACGTGCAAAGTGTAACTGACCTTTAGAACTCGGCGGAAACGAACATACCAAAACCACGCTATGTAGTCGCTCACGTCATCGAATTGACACATGCAGCTTGTGCAGTTTCACATTTGTTTGATTTCTTGATGAAAGCAAGATTTTGCAGCACATGAGAATCGTCTCCTAAGTAAGACGATTCTCATATTTTGTCAAAATATGTTTTTGTAAAGAAATACCAATATATTCAGGTTTTCTTTTCACATTTGTCCGATGACTTAATAAAACATGTTTTGGCAACACATAAGAATCGTCTCCTTAGACGAGTCTAATATTTTGTAAAAACAAAATTGTTTTCATATTTGTTTGATTTCTTAGACCGTGCAAAACAATGACAAATTCAGAAATAACAACTTAATTTGTGTTTCTCGAGTCGGGTTTTATATGGTGGCGAGGAAATACGATCGATTACACACCGTGAAAATCTGAATATGCCTGTTTGATATCTACATCCTACATGATCAATATTCTGAATATGCCTGTTTGATATCTACATCTTACATGATCAATATCGGTATGGCCATGGATGTTCGAACATGATTTATTGACAGATATACCAAATCGATCCATGCGAAATGCATGTCTACAAGGGTAAAACTGACTTCATTCAATCAAACAATGTACACATTTTCAGAGTGAATTGCCGAGTTTTGCCGCATTTTACCTTGTCCATTTTGCCGCAAAACGCGGCGGTAAAGGTGCGATAACATGTACATGTACGTTGTACACACTGGAAAGTTTTGCCGAGAATCGCCTCGAAACGACCATGTAAAATTTGCGGAGTTTCTCGTTACGCCGCAAACGGCCACGGGACGTTTTGCGAGAGATTGCGAGTTTCGAGTTTCGCGGTGGCTGTACTGTATGTCACTGTCTGACCCAAGTTAGCCATATAAGTATCTGTATCATGTATAAATAATGTGCAGACATAAGAAACCTATGCATTATAATGTTTTGGAAGCTTTCCTATTTCTGCACAAAATATGGAAACAAGACAAAGTCAAGTGATCCATGGTAATCGCTGAACACGAATGGCATACAGAATAGGTAAAATATAAGACAAATACACAGAATTGCAATACAAATAAATATGTATTCATTATACCATGACAACTGTTGGATTGTCTATCTGGAGATAGATTTCAAATAACATACATGTACAGTAGCATATATAGCCTACTAAAGGCGAACATAGTGAATATTGAAATATCTGTATAAAATATAAGGGTGAGTGGCAAACCAGTAAGGGCGAGTAAGATTTTGCATCTACTAGACCTTTAGGGCAAGTGATATTTCAAATAATTTTACATCCCTGAAAATTATCCATTTCACGTCCTCGGACAGTATGTATTTAATGCAATATTCCAAATAAGTTGGCAGACAGCAATATGCGTTCGACATTTGTGTGACCTAGATACACTAGAAGCTTTTACATAAACACAAATATGCTGCTCTATTAGTGCTCCTTACCTATGCAGGAATGTGAAATATCTCTGTGCAGCCTCTTTAAAATTAACCAATTCCGAGGTGAAATATTCACTTTAAAACCATGCCGTGCCACGTTGCTTGCGGAACTACAGATTGAATGTTGCATGTGTTCTCAATCATCATCCAGAGGCAAATGTACTATCATGGTGCAAACCAGTTCCCATCCATGAGTTTTCTCTCAAATAAATTCTTGTGAGATGGCCCTGTAATGAGCATTCATCAATTAATACGATGTAAAATCTGAATAAAATACAAAATCAACTACAAAAAATTAAACAATTAAAATGAATTTTAATCAGCAGAAAGTGTAATCTTTATAAATTTCACCGGTGCCATTATACGAAACTTGTGGCTAACTGGTCACTGCTACCCATACTTCCGGCGAATTCCGTTGACAGTTTTATGTGAACAAACAAATAGGATTGGATTCAATACAGCTAATAATTTAGGATGATAAAGTTTGTGTGTGTACATTGTATGTTGGTATGTGGGTATGAATGGATACATGTCGGACTGTTAAATGTTTTCTTGTTATATGTTATTTTATGTATCATATTACAATATACCTTGTACATGTATTTCTGTAATGGAATTTGAATTGACAGGATTTCTTAGGTCAGGCTCAAGCGGTTACTAACCCCATCCAGCCGGAGATAACTGGTGTCTTGCAGGAGGAGTTAGGTTATAGGTAGGTTGAGTTTTGACTTGTACAAGTATTAATTCACAGCAGATATAGGAAGGGTATGTAGAACATAACTTCTGTGTCGATAAAATACGGTGAATGTAGAAGTGGTTTCATATATAATTTGAGAACAAGTGATCACAATGGCATCAGGTGGTGCAATAAGCAATGAATCATTGGATTTAGGGGAAATGATTGAAACTATTCGCCAAAAGGGTGAATATGTAGTTTTGACTAGAGACGAGTTTGAAATGATGAAATCCCCTATGGCGTCTACGCCCAAAAGCACTTTAGCTGAAAAGGTAAACGCGACATACAAGCAGACTAGATTTGATTATCCAATGCAGAGACAACCGTTCATTAATAACAAGCAAAATGTGCAGTTTTCACCAAATACAGGACCGGGAGTTAGAATGCCATCTCCTAGCATGAATGTAACCGGTACTGGAGCAGATTTAAATTTGACTACTTGTAACATGTCCTCAATTAATCCTAAAATTCCACAATTTTCAGGTGATGAACCCGCACAGAAATGGGACGTTGTCGTTTAGATGTTTGAAGTTCGCTGCCTACAACTCGACAACCAAGTTTCCGACCATGTTTTGTTGCAGGCGGTGAGAAAGTCGCTGAGAGGAACAGCCCGGTGTATACTGATACCGTTAGGTGAGACCGTTTCTTGTAAACAAATTGCTGAAAAACTCAATGGTTTGTTCGGAAATGTGTCGTCAAATGAATCAGTCATGCAACAATTCTACACTGTTACACAGTCTGAAAATGACTCGGTTACCGCTTTTGTTGTCGGTTGGAATCATTGTTACAAGTTGCGATTGATAAGGGCCATGTTAGCATAGAAGCTAAAAACGACATGTTACGGTCAACATTTTGGACTAGCCTCCGCAATGAACGTCTAAAGAACCAAACGCGACATAAATATGATACTACACTGCAGCTCCATTATAACGCGGTCGCGTATAGCGCGATCTCCATTATAACGCGGGTCTCTTGTGGATCCCAAAAAAATATTTAAAAAATCAAGAATTTTTTTTTTAAAAAAAAGAAAAAAAAAATTATCGGACGTCGTAGTCATCGTGTAATTAGTTGATTCGTGATTTCTGCAAGTTTATTCAAACAACGAAGTTCAAAGTCCATGAAAGGATTATTATTAGTATATTAGCAATTGTAATACATGTACCTTTAATCAGGTAATCATGTTAATAGGCATATTTATTAATCAATTCAATTACACATAATTGTCGCTAATAAATGGTTGCGTGTTCGATCGCCTTACTTTTGCTTTTTACTCCCAGGTGTAGTATTTAGCGTTCTATAAATAGACTGGTGTTTAGCATTATCTGGCTATGGGGTCACGTGGTCTATTGTTTACACTGCAGCCCACGGCAATCTCGCTTAAATCGTAAATTTCATTCATCAATATGACTTGCAGCGTAAACAATAGATCACGTGACCCCACATCCTGAGATTATGCACGTATCAACCGCATGAATAGGCAGGACACGTGACCATAGGCATTATTTATTATCAATTAATCCGTTTAAGCGTCTATTGATCGCGAGTAGTATACATTGTAATAAGCGTCTGTCTATCGCGAGCACTATACAACGTAATAAGCATGATTTTATAAATAACTCATGTTTAATACATTAATACATACAAGTTTGTATGTCATAGGCATTATTAATGATTACTTTAACTTCTGTTCAAATGACATGATTTTATATGGGTCCGTTGCTAATGGAATTCCCGCAATAGTTGGTAACCGAAATGCGAATGATACCAGTAACCCGTGCAGTACCAGTACCCGTGCATGTCCCAAAATTTTATAATTTTTGAAATCTTGGACCCCGCGTTATAATGGAGCTGCAGTGTATAAAGAACTTTGACCATCTTCTAAGGGAAATTATAGCCGTAGATTTGGAGTTGGGTACCTCAGATAAGGTAAAGAACAAGGTTGCGCAACATCAACCTGTACACATAACATCTTAGTCTGAAGGTATAGATAAATTATCACAACAAATGACGGATGTGATGAATAAACTTAAGGTTTTGGAAGACAAAATTGTCACGTTTGAGAATACTAGGCCAAATATAGCGGCCCAGAGTACGGATCCTGTAGTTGCCCCAAACTTTGGTAGCAACACTGTCCAGGGTTATGATAGGGATTATGCTTACCGTAGTAGAGGCAGGGGTTTTCCAAGGGGACCGAGACGGGGATCATGGTACAATAGGAATAGGGGATCTAGTAACGAGCGTCCTACTGGACCAAAAGAGTAACCTCCTCTGTTGCGGGGCAAACGGGGGAAGGTGCTACTGATAAGATCAACAGCCCTACAAATGAAAATTTGATATACAGATTAGTGGGTGAGGCAAATGAGGCCAAGGCCACAGTATGTGGGATAGAAATTACCGCTCTCATAGACAGTGGGTCAATGTCAGATAACATGCATGTCTGAAAGTTTTTTTTAAACACTTACCAAGCAAATATAAACTTCTCAACTTACATGATTTTGAGCTGCAAGTATAAAGTGCAGAAGGGAGATCCTTACCCTATATGGGGTACATTGAAGCAGAAATTAGTGCTCCATGTTTGGGTACAGCGGGCATTGAAATGTGCGTGCCAGTGTTAGTCACACCTGATACAAAGTATAATCAGAGCGTCCCAGTCATTATAGGAACAAATGTCATCCATCTATATAGGGAAATGTCACAACAGGAGCAAACATCCCCCGAAGTTCCTTCAGCATGGAACACTGCGTTTGAAGCAATGACTGCTAACAGTTCAGTTTTTGTAGTCAGTACGAATAAACATGCCTTTTCAATAGGGCCAGGAGAGGTAACTACTTTACACAGCTTGGTTAGGAAAACCGAAGACATAGAAACGGCAGTTACAGAAACTACCAATACTTGTTTAGCCGGAGGGTTTACAGTTTGTCTGAGAGTTGTATCATTAAATAAAACGCCCGGAAAAACTGTTTGTGTCCCGGTAAGAGTCTGTAACCTGTCGACCTGTAAGTCAACATTATGTTCACTTAATGAGGTCAACGTCATTGACACATGGAATCCGAAAATGGATGATACTCTGAAACAGTCTGATATGGGTCAAGGAAAAAATTACCCGTCGCTGAACAGCTAGGTTTGAAAGTAAATGTTGAAAATGTATCGGCTGAACAACTGACCAGGGTAAGACAGTTGCTTGATAAATGGGAAAATATTTTTATGCCCCCGCTACCGAAAGGTACGGAGGCATATAGTGTTACCGGTGTCCGTCCGTACGTCCGTCCCGTCCGTCCCGTCCGTCCGTACGTCCCGATATTACCATATTCTTTAGTAACTTCTACATGGCTTCACATATTATGTCAATATTTATCACGTGATACATATGAACATGCACAAATCTACGTGCACGTTTCTCAATCCTACACTAACTTCTCAATACTTTTGCCAATCGCTTAAATATTTATACACATGATACATATGAACAGGCCTTACACACTCCACCACCCAATACTTCGACCTTGACCTTTGGCCTTGACCTTTTCCACTTTAAATGTTTGCTTGGCACTTTGGGACAAATCTATGTGTACGTTTCTCATTCCTACACTAACTTCTCAATACTTTTGCCAATCGCTTAAATATGTATACACATGATACATATGAACATGCCCTACACACTCCACCACCCATTACTTCGACCTTGACCTTTGGCCTTGACCTTTTCCACTTTAAATGTTTGCTTGGCACTTTGGGACAAATCTACGTGCACGTTTCTCAATCCAACACTAACTTCTCAATACTTTTGTCAATCGCTTAACTATTTATACACGTGATACATATGAACATGCCCTACACACTCCACCACCCAGTACTTCGACCTTGACCTTTAGACCTTGACCTTTTCCACTTTAAATGTTTGCTTGCACTTTGGACAAATCTACGTGCACGTTTCTCAATCCTACACTAACTTCTCAATACTTTTGCCAATCGCTTAAATATTTATACACATGATACATATGAACATGCCCTACACACTCCACCACCCAGTACTTCACATTGACCATTTGCCTTCCACCTTTTCTACTTTAAATGTTTGCTTGGCACTTTGGGACAAATCTATTCTCGTGCACGTTTCTCAATCCTACACTAACTTCTCAATTACTTTTGCCTATCGCTTAAATATATTTACACATTTTGAATCCATATGAACATGCCTTACACACTCCACCACCCATTACTTCGACCTTCACCTTTGACCTTCACCTTTTCCACTTTAATTATTTACTTGCCACTTTGGGACAAATCTACGTGCGCGTTTCTCAATCCTACACTAACTTTCACACGCGCTCGGGTAAATGGCTTATAATCAAATATGCCTCATTTTCTTTGGCTGCCAGCGGGGGCATTCGTGTGCCGACAGGCCACATTTCTAGTCTCAAAATCATTTACTGACTTGGGTAATACAGACTTAGTGGAACATTCCATACGTTTGACAAGTGACGAACCATTTAAGGACAGATACAGACGTGTTCCTCCTGGAATGTTTTAGGAGGTGCGTCAGCACCTTAAAGAAATGCTTGAAGCTGATGCTATACGCAAGTCCGAGAGCTCATGTGGTCTTGGTCAGGAAAAAAGACGGGTCTCTTAGGTTCTGTATAGATTTTAGACGCCTCAATAATCTTTCAATTAAAGACGCCTATAGTCTACCACGAGTGGACGAGTCACTAGATACACTGAAAGGGGCGAAACTCTTCAGTAAACTCGATTTGCGAAGCGGGTATTGGCAGGTGAATCTAAAGGAGGAAGATAAAGCTAAGACCGCATTTTCAGTAGGTCCTCTGGGCTTCTATGAGTGTAACCGTATGGCATATAGTTTAACAAACGCCTGCGCTACATTCCAGAGACTCATGGAGACATGCATGGGTGACTTGAATCTGCGAGAATGTCTAGTTTTCATCAAAGTACCAAACAGTTGGTCTTGCCCAAGGCATATAGGAACGTAGCCCTGAGGGGTTGTCATGACGATGTAGGTCACCAAGGCCTTGACCGGACCATGTGGTTGGTACGAAAAAGATTCTACTGGCCAGGGATGGAAATAGACGTGAAGGATAGGGTAGAACGGTGTGACCGATGCATACATAGGAAAACCAGGCCAGTTCCAAGTGCAGAACTAGTGAATATACAAAGTTCACGTCCTATGGAGTTGCTTTGCATTGATTATCTGAGTCTTGAATGTTCTAGTGGTGGTTATGAGAATATATTAGTGATTACTGACCATTTTACTCGATATTCACAAGCTATTCCCACTCGTAACCAGACGGCTAAAACCACAGCCAGGGTTCTGTACGAAAACTTCATATGCCACTACTCTTTCCCGGCACGTCTACATAGTGATCAAGGCCACAACTTTGAGAGTAGTGTCATTAGAGAACTGTGTCAAATAGCGAATGTTGAGAAGACTAGAACTACACCATACCATCCCATGGGTAATGGTATTGTGGAGAGGTTCAATCAGACACTGATCAATATGCTAGGTACCCTAGAAAATCCACAGAAATCAGATTGGAAAAGTTATGTAGCCCCGGATTAGTAAATGCCTACAATTCAACAAGAAATGACACGACCGGTTATTCCCTCCACTATTTAATGTTTGGGTGGCATCCTAGACTGGCAGTTGATGCATTTTTTGGGTTGAACATTCCGTCTGATAAGGAAAAAAGTAGGGAAAACTATGCTCAGAAACTCAAGAAACGTTTGGATTTTGCTTACAAAGTGGCGACGAGGGAAACACAGAAAAAAACTGATCGCTACAATGGTTACTATGACAATAAGGTACGGGAATCGACCTTAATGGTCGGCGATATAGAGTTTTAGTCAGGAATGTTGGGCTAAAAGGGAAAAACAAGCTTGCCGACAAATGGGAGCAGGACCCGTATATTGTTATAAAGATCCCTAACCCAGATACACCCGTATATCAGGTACAAAAAGAATCAGGAAATGGGCGTGTCAAACTGTTGCATAGAAACTTACTGCTGCTACCATTCATGTACATTCCAAGTTGTGAGCACACTGAAAATTCAGAATCACAATCGGTACGTAAACGGGTTAGTCGGGATAAAATCATAAGAAATGAAAAACAATCTGGGACCGAATCCGAAGTTGACTCTGACAACGAATGATCAATCGCATCTGTCGTTCCCCAGAAGTACATTATCCCAGCGAGGAGAAGGGAGACACACAACAGGGGTAAACGTAGATCTGCAAATATAGGTGAAAACCAAACGCAGTTAAATACAGGGACACGCGAGCTGCCACTAAATGTGTGTAGCGATAGCCATACAGATAGGAATTTGTCATGGGGGTCTAGTGACTATGTAAGCAGTCCTGGAGAAGGTCAAAATTTAAATTTGACTAGTAGTCCAACACAGACAGTTTCTCGTATGAGTGAGCTACAAAGTAGTACAATTCTGAAAGATATTGGCGAACATCAATCACATGATAGTTCAAGTGGGTTAGACCGAAGTGACCTACAGTCTACACGAGATGTAGGGGTCGCAATTAGTACTCCATCACCACAAGCTCGGCCAATCAGAAATCGGAGGCCTCCAGATAGGTTTGGACAATGGGTGATGGAACATGTGGTCGAGGTCGATTACAGAGATGTTATTTTTGTCTAATATTTGTAGACTAAGTAGCATGGGCGCGTGACTGGGGTTATGGTTCTTGAGAGCCACAATATAGGATAGATTCTAGTGAGTTACTGATATTGTATTGTCATCATCTTAGGAAGTAGGATACTCCTTCATATTGAAGTAACATAGCAGGATGGTATATTAATCATATTTATCTGTTTTAGGAAGCCTGCGGATAGATAATTAATTACTTTTTGCAGTTACAGCTGTGGTTACTTATCAGGAGACAAATTTCACAATTGATCAGTAACCGTATTGTAGGTACTGTTTTTGATTCATACATGTGAACGTTGATATCGTATTTGTATTTTATTGCAGATTACCTCCCCTTATACAGTAAGCTGGATAATGCTAGGAGTTATTCTATCTTGCAGGGGAAGTGTGTCACAGTTGTCAAAACAGGACATGATTGATTTATGGTGTATTTGCTATAATATAACCTATTAATCAACCCTCGATGTGTAATCACCCCTCAATGTGTTTTTAGTATGAGTTGTTTATTAGCGGGGCCAGTCTTGACATTCCCGTGTTCACATAATGTAATCGTCCATGTGCTGTCCATGTAATGCCTTGTATTGTCCGTATGGGTGAGTGGTGTGAGGTAGGTGTGTGTGTCATCTTTTCATTGGAGAATCTATGCACGAGTAATTTTATCCGGGGCCCGTAACGAGAAACGTGCCGCCGGTATGATTGAGGGGCACTCTGTAAGTTAACGTTGGCAAGAGCTGTCGTGTTGTGGGAGGGTGTCGCAATAGGATTTTTTCTATTTTGTCTCATCATATTGGTAAGTCATTATTTAAGATTCCTAACCATCTTATAGAAACAATATACTAATGTAGCCTAAAGGCTCTAAGGGTATCTAAGTTACCGTATGCATAGACTCCAATAAAAGTATGTTTGTTTTAATCAATTGTAAACCTGGTTCCTGGTAGAAACGTTTGCTTTGAAGCAGACTATAACGTACATGTATATAATAAGGGGTAAACTGCCATAACCTATTGGTAGGGCTCGTTCTCAGGAATGTGTCATATAATATACATGTATATGTGACCCGTTAGGAGCATACCGGTGATTGCGGTACCTGTAAAATGTATAAACCATGTCGCTCTATAAATAGAATGTGTTGGTTATCACTTCCCAATATTCATTCCCGTTCTTGACAATGAAGACTTTGCTATGTTGGGAACCAGTGTAGCTCCAGATGAGACGGCGGGAAACTGCAGTCGCATCAGGCGCAGCTGGGCTAAAGGATAGAACTGACACAATAACGTATGTTGTAACATTTACACCACTGTAGCTCCTGATCAGCCGGTACACATGTACAGTTTGATTGGAATTATCTGGTTTAAGTCTCATTGCACGTCAGTAGTAATATTGAAGATAGCGTCTATAGATATTTGCTAGGAAATATTAGTTCTTCCTGCTATTTAGCAATGTCTCGTTGTCAGATAGGGCTATGAGGTGGCACATGTACATACTTATGGATGCCTGTATGTGATTTCAGACCATCGATGTTACGCCGATAAAAACCAGTCGAACCGAACCTGTGTTAGTCCATATATGGAAAGGATGACCCTGTGACATGTAGGTAACACATTAGTAGTAAACACATGCGCACATCACAATATACTAAATGTGCATATGTATCCGCCGTGGAAGTGTAATAAATAGGATATTCCATATTACATGTTTGATGTGATGCATTTTTATTGTATACACGTACGTACCTCGTCAAAACGGAAAGATGGCTCCAAGACGGGTGGCTCGTTGAATTCCGTGTTCATCTGTAAACAAAAAATTCTAATTATATTCCCCCCCACCCCGAAACTAATCATAAATCATAAATTATTCTTTACAATCACAACAAAAAAGGGTATTATTTCCGCTATTCAAAATGTACTTTATACACGAAAAATATATTATATCTCGAATTAGTTCCAACGTTAGCTTACCTCGAGTGTCAAAATAACTATTCATGCGCATATCACAATATACTAAATGTGCATATGTATCCGCCGTGGAAGTGTAATAAATAGGATATTCCATCTTACATGTTTGATGTGATGCATTTTTGTCGCGCCCGCTTGCGGAAAGCGCGATATAGTCGGCACTTTGGCGTACGTGTGTCCGGTTAAAGTTTTTGGTTAAGATCTTTGGTTAAAGTTTTTGGTTAAGTTTTTTGGCTAAAGTTTTTCGTTATACTATATCTCTGCAACTGCTTTGCCCATTACCTTGAAACTTCACATGGGTGTTTATCATCATCTGTATTTGCATTTTACCCCACTCCCGTGCGGCCCCTGTGCCCAATGTCAAGGTCAAATTACTTTGAAGTTTTTGGTTAAGTTTTTTGGTTAAAGTTTTTGGTTAAGTTTTTTGGTTAAGTTTTTTGGTTAAAGTTTTTGGTTAAGTTTTTTGGTTAAATTTTTGTTATACTATATCTTTTTTTTTAGTGTCCATACCTCGCCACAAGGCGCGACATGCAGGCCGCGGCCATCTAGTTATTGTATACACGTACGTACCTCGTCAAAACGAACAGATGGCTCCAAGATGGGCGGCTCATTGAATTCCGTGTTCATCTGTAAACAAAAAATTATAATTATATTTCCCCCCCCCCCGCCCGCCACAAACTAATCATAAATCATAAAGTATTCATTACAGTCACAACAAAAAAGTGTATTATTTCCGCTATTCAAAATGTACTTTATACACAAAAAATTCATTATATCTCAAATTAGTTCCAACGTTAGCTTACCTCGAATGTTTCATCATCACGAATAGACAGTTCAAGGATGGGTGGCTCGTTGAATTCCGTGTCGTCGTCGTCGCTGTACAGGATAGTAGACGGCTCTTCAGGTTCCTACATCAACAATGCATGTATTGATTGTATACACAGGTTCTATCATTTTGATTTATTGATTGACACTCTGAATTACGGCTTGTATAGACACTTGATTAATTGACCGATTAACTGACCGACTATACTTCAATTTACCTGTAGAGTTGGGCACCGTATGGATAGTGGGAACCTCAATAAAATGGTACACTGTTCTGCTTAATGCTACCCATAAAGAACTGTTTACCTGTCGAGTTGGGCACTTCAATTTACCTGTCGAGGAGTTGGACACCGTATGGATAGTGGGAACCTCACTAAAATGGTACACTTTTCTGTTTATTGCTACCCATAAAGAACTGTTTACCTGTCGAGTTGGGCACCGTACACAAGTGTACGGGATATGTCTCTTGTCAGCGATGGCGCTCCTATACGTCTGGATAGCGATTCCTGAAATAAAATAACATGGATTAACATTTTGATTTGTCCGTGTAAGTCATGGTTGATGCGCATGAAATACAAATAAACATGGCCGATTGATTGGGTAAAACATAGTGTATCTGGTGGACAGTCTAGCTCCCGGTCGGATTGTACAAAATTGAACCTTGTATTGTATTGTATTGATAACTGAATAATGGACTAAATTATTTTTCTGGGATGCATGAATGCAAGCTTAATTGAGACACATCATGTGATTTTGTACCTTCGGACATCTGCGTAATTTCACAAAATACAAATTTTACAATATTGTTTCGTAATACAATTCAAAAGTTGACAATAATATCAGATTACGTTATCTGACGTTTTGGTCAATAGACGTCATTTACGGAAAATATCATAAATTTTGTACTCACCGACATACTTAACGTGCTGGCGAGGACGTACGGAAGAAGAGCAGACAATGCAGACGATGTCCATAACTTCTAAGTAGGATAGTATTTTTTTAGAAATATGTAATTTGCTATCTATCTATCATACGTTCATAGAGAGAAGTGTGCTGCAATCAGATTTTGGAGTACTATTTATTGGTGATAAAAAAAGAAATAATAAGTTTATTTGGAGAAAATATTTTTTATTTTCTAGACAATTTTCTTCCCTATATACAAGTCTATGTAGTATTTGCCAACTGTCTATTTTATTGTATATAGAACACCCCTCATTACTATAGTAACCTGCCACTAATAAAAGCTGCTTTTGGAATTTTGAGAAAATCCCTGTTGATAACATCCATGTACAGTGTAAGTGTAATTGTTTTACAACTTGACATGACCATATACAGACCACCTGGGTTCTTATTATACAGTATGACACAAAAGGTGTGAGAGAAGGCTGACAATTAACAGCCTGTTGTCATAGTCTGATGGTTTATTAAAGTATATTAAAGTCTCATCAATGGACATGCAAATAAGTAGACATTAGTAGGCTTTTGGCTAATTTTAACGATTTTAGGTACTGTATCTCATACGTACCATCGTGACCCATAGTCTTCACGTTAAATAAATGTCATAATAAATAATGCAAATAAGTAATACAAATGCAAAGCATAAAACATCAGTACATTGTCAGTCATATAAGACTTGTAAGAGACTGTGTATGCACATCATGCATGCTAAGATCATTTATTCTCATTTCTTGATACCGAATATTAGTGTGGGAGAAGGTTGACAATTAACAGCCTGTTGTCTAAACATAGTCTGATCATGATGAAGTTATCCTTGTGAATTGTATCTAGCAGACACTCAGATGCTTCCTAAAAAAAATGAAAAAGATAATTTACAAAAAAATAATACAACCAAAATATAAATGTCATGGTTGCCAAATATTCCACCTGATGAGTACCCCTAGTTGGGAATGAAACAGATCTATACATTGTAATTAACCCCTGTATCTAATTATTAAGATGTTGATTGTTTAATTAACTATTACTGAGGTTAAAACTTAATTTAAATAACTTTAGTTATCAAATAATAACATCAAAATTCATATTTCCCGGTATTTCCCACTTTGCTATTTTTTTAAAACACATATGAACTCGATGTCACATTCTCCTCTGGTGTTCATGGAGTCAGGTGAGCGAATTAGGGCCATCATGGCCATCATGGCCCTCTTGTTATAACTTCTGTTTCTTTACAGGGAACGCTCAACTGATGATACTCTATCGTGCTACATGTATAGCAAATCCATGACTCACCGCCCACGCCTTACCCCAGGGTCAAGGTCACAAACTTAGCACATTCATAAACTTAACGTTGGGGGTAAATGTCTTATAACATCTGTTTCCTTTCATGGAACGCCTTGATATTTCATACATGCATTCCTCAGATGGCCCTCTATGATGCTGTAGCAAATCCACAACCCACCACCCAATCCTTACCCCAAGGTCAAGGTCACACACTTAGCATGTTCGTAAACTAAATGTTGGGGTAAATGTTGTGTAATTTCTGTTTCTTTACAGGGAACGCTTTGTTATTGCATACATGCATTCATCTGATGATCCTCTATTGTGCTACAGCAAATCCATGACCCACCCCCACCCCACCCCTTTCCTGAAGGTCAAGGTCACAAACTTAGCACATTCATGCATGCATTCCTCATGTGAATAGCTATCATGCTGTAGAAAATCACCAACTTAGTGCGTTCATAAACTTAACGTTCATAAACTTCTGTTTTCAGGGAGCGCATTGATATTTCATACATGCATTCATCTTAATTTTAGTAGCCAGGTTTTTTTTTTTGAAAGCCGGGCGTGCTGGCGGGCGGCGGGCGGCATCCACAATCAATGTTAAGTTTTCGTGTTTGAGTCCATTTCTTTGTTACTGTACCACCTAGGACCACCAAACTTTCACAGCTTCATAATCAAGGGGTGCCCACCACATATCACTATCCAACATATTACCTTTTTTTGAACTTGACCCATTTTTTCTGCGCAGTCGACTTAGCCATTTTCAATGTTAACTTTTCACGTTTACAACGTTAAGTTTTCGTGTTTAAGTCCATTTATTTGGTACTGTACCACCTAGGACCACCAAACTTTCACAGCTTCATAACCAAGGGGTGCCCACCACATACAACTATCCAACATGTGACCATTTTTTTTACCTTCACCTATTTAGTATTATTTCTACGTAATTGACTTAGCGCAGTCGACTTAGCCATTTTCAACGTTAACTTTTTAACGTACGTCTGGTTAAAGTTTTTTTGGTTAAAAGTTTTTCGTTATACTATATCTCTGCAACTGCTTCGTCCATTACCTTGAAACTTCACATGGGTGTTTATCATCATCCATATTTTCATTCTACCCCCCAACCGTGAGGCCCCTGTGCCCAATGTCAAGGTCAAATTACTTTGAATTTTTTTGTTAAAGTTTTTTCGTGTACTATATCTCTGCAACTGCTTCACCCATTACCTTGATACTTCACATGGGTGTTTATCATCATTGTCGCGCCCGCTTGCGGAAAGCGCGATATAGTCGGCATTTTGGCATACGTCCATCCGTCCGTCCGTACGTCCGTGTGTCCGTTTAAAGTTTTTTTGTTAAAGTTTTTCCATCTACTATATCTATTTTTTTAGTGTCCATGCCTCGCCCCAAGGCATGACATGCAGGCCACGGCCATCTAGTCTACAAAAAGTGGGTATAATTATGTTATCCAAGTGTCTATGCTTGGAAAACACCTGGCCTTCGTGGCTTTGCCTCGTTTCTTGTATATTATGCTATAGCAAACCCACGACCCACCTTGCACCACTGACCCCAATGTCAAGGTCCACCGCACTCCCCTTATCCCAAGGTCAAGTTATATAATATTCATGTTTTGTTATGCAACTGTGCCAAGTTTGAGTGAAGGCTAGAGGGTAGTCGGACACACTCGGGGATTTTTAAACAAATTAAAAATCGACTGTCCATTCCCGACACGAAATTTAATTTACATATCAGAAAGCGGGAGGAACGGTTTCCTGTGTAGCCAATATGACTGATGGACGGGCGTATGTAGATGTTAATTTGTACTCCGTACTAGCAGGTAGCAGGTCCATGGGAAAATGTTGCGCTGACCCCCACTCCGTCGGTTGCCCACCGGCACCACTGCCCCCCCCAACCCCCTACACACTGACACAACGAGGGAAGATATTGTTAGGGGTGTCCACTTAAAAAAATTATTGTGCAGGCTACCCGTCTCGACACTGCCTATGATTAATTTACTGCCGGTACTGATTTCTTTTTATATAAGTTTCTTCAAATTTTATAAATGTTCGCATTGATCAACCGTACTATGTAGATTCCTTCATATGTTCGTTGTTTTCGTAACTGATGCCCGCTCGACAGCATGCACATTTATTTAGAAAATGGAATGTATAGTTGTTAAAATCGAAAGTACCCAACAGAACAGTCGGAGCAAATTATCCATTACTGTGTATTTTAGCTCACCTGAGCAAAGCTCATGTGAGCTATTCTTATGGCAAAGTGTCCGTCGACCGTCGTCCGTTGGACGACGTCCGTCGTCCGTGAACATTTTCAATCACCTTCTTCTCCCGAACTGCTGAGCCGATGTTGGTCAAACTTTACAGGGATGATATATGGGTGATGCCATTTCAGATTTGTTAAAATGAAGGTCATCGACAATCCAAGATGGCCGCCGTGGAAAAGTAGGTCAAATTCTTAAAAAATCTTCTTCTCACGAACCGCCAGGCCGATATTGACGAAACTTTGTATGAATGATCGATAGTTAATGCTGATTCAGATTTGTTCATATGGTGGCCTCTGGGTCAAAAATGGGCGTGGCCCGAGGGGTGAAATATGGGTCAAATTTTATTTTTTGACCGAATATGGTCATATAATATATCAAATCGAAGTTATCGACTAGTCGATCACTCTGGAGCATTTTTTGTCTAAATCTGATGATTTTGTCATCCAAGATGGCCACCAAAAGGTAAAAAAGTTGTTCTTTTACTAAAGATTTCAAACGTATTCTTCTTGTGAACTGCTTGCCGATATTGGCCAAACAAACTTAACTGTAATGGTCTGTGGGTGAAGCCTGTCCATTTTTGTTAAAATGGAGGTCATCACCAAATCCAAGATGTCCGCCGTTGAAAAGTAGGTCAAATTGTCAAAAAATCTTCTTCTCACAAACCTCCAGGCCAATTTCGACGAAACTTGGTGTGAATGATTGATAGTTAACGCTGTTTCAGATTTGTTCATATGGTGGCCCCTGGTGAAAAATGGGCATGGCCCGAGGGGTCAACTAGGGGTCAAATTATATTTTTGCCCGAATATGGTCGTATAATATATCAAATCGAAGGTATCGACTAGTCGATCACTCTGGAGCATTTTTAGCCAGGTTTTTTTAAAAAAATTTTAAAAAAATCCAGGCTATTGGATTGGCGAAAGCCGGGCGGGCGGGGCGGGCGGCGGGCGCGTCCACACACAATCAATGTTAAGTTTTCGTGTTTGAGTCCATTTCTTTGTTACTGTACCACCTAGGACCACCAAACTTTCACAGCTTCATAATCAAGGGGTGCCCACCACATATTACTATCCAACATGTTACTTTTTTTTTATCTTGACGCATTTTTTACGCGCAGTCGACTTAGCCATTTTCAATGTTAAGTTTTCGCGTTTACAATGTTAAGTTTTCGTGTTTAAGTCCATTTCTATGGTACTGTACCACCTAGGACCACCAAACTTTCACAGCTTCATAACCAAGGGGTGCCTACCACATAAAAGTATCCAACAAGTGACAATTTTTTTACCTTCACCTATTATTTCTACGTAATTGACTTAGCCATTTTCAACGTTAACTTTTTAACGTACGTCTGGTTAAATTTTTTGGTTACAACTTTTTCGTTATACTATATCTCTGCAACTGCTTCGCCCATTACCTTGAAACTTCACATGGGTGTTTATCATCGTCCATATTTTTCATTCTAATCCCCAATCCAACCGTGCGGCACCCCTGTGCGCAATGTCAAGGTCAAATTACTTTGAATTTATTTGTTAAAGTTTTTTTGTGTACTATATCTCTGCAACTGCTTCACCCATTACCTTGATACGTCACATGGGTGTTTATCATCATTGTCGCACCCGCTTGCGGAAAGCGCGATATCGTCGGCATTTTGGCATATGTCCGTCCGTCCATACGTCCGAGTGTCCGGTTAAAGATTTTTCATTAAAATGTTTCCATCTACTATATCTATTTTTTTAGTGTCCATGCCTCGCCCCAAGGCGCGACATGCAGGCCACGGCCATCTAGTCTACAAAAAGTGGGTATAATTATGTTATCCAAGTGTCCATGCTTGGAAAAAACCTGGCCTTCGTGGCTTTGCCTCGTTTCTTGTTTGTCTAAATCAGATGATTTTGTCATCCAAGATGGCCACCGAAAGGTAAAAAAGTTGTTCTTTTACCAAAGATTTCAAACGTATTCTTCTTGTGAACTGCTTGGCCGATATTGGCCAAACTTAACTGTAATGGTCTGTGGGTGAGCCTGTCCATTTTTGTTAAAATGGAGGTCATCACCAAATCCAAGATGTCTGCCGTTGAAAAGTAGGTCAAATTGTCAAAAAATCTTCTTCTCACAATCCTCCAGGCCGATTTCGACGAAACTTGGTGTGAATGATTGATAGTTAACGCTGTTTCAGATTTGTTCATATGGTGGCCCCTGGGTCAAAAATGGGCGTGGCCCGAGGGGTCAACTAGGGGTCAAATTATATTTTTGCCCGAATATGGTCATATAATATCAAATCGAAGGTATCGACTAGTCGATCACTCTGGAGCATTTTTTGTCTAAATCCGATGATTTTGTCATCCAAGATGGCCACCGAAAGGTAAATAAGTTGTTCTTTTACTAAAGATTTCAAAGGACTTCTTCTTGTGAACTGCTTGGCCGATATTGACCAAACTTAACTGAAATGGTTTGTTGATGAAGCCTGTTCATTTTTGTCAAAATGGAGGTCATCACCAAATCCAAGATGTCCGCCGTTGAAAAGTAGGTCAAATTAATTGTCAAAAAATCTTCTTCTCACAAACCGCCAGGCCGATTTCGACGAAACTTTGTATGAATGATCGATAGTTAACGCTGATTCAGATTTGTTCATATGGTGGCCTCTGCGTCAAAAATGGTCATGGCCCGAGGGGTCAAATAGGGGTCAAATTTTATTTTTGACCGAATATGGTAATTTTATATATCAAATCGAAGGTATAGCAGTAAATCATATGCACATTCGCAATATATGTTAGATCAGAAGGTACCAACAAATTCTGTGGAACATTTGAAGTTGTAAGTGAAGAGTCTTTGTGAAATCAAGATGACCACTATGGAGGCTTTTAGGTGAGCGATACAGGCCCATTTGCCATTTGGGCCTCTTGTTATATTTGTGTGGGTTTTGATAGTGGGTTTACCATTTTAAAAAACATATACATGTATATACATAAACCTGTAATATTGTAAGGAAATGATCCTTACAATTGTATCAGATTTATTACCCTTTTTTTTGACTGCTAATACTTTATTAATAAGCACATTCACAGTGATGCATATTTTGGGTGATGAACTACATAACTGCTAAATAAGCCATACTATTCACATGCTGTCGTGTGAATCACAACAGAATGAAATGGAATGGCCCTTGTTGACTGTTGACATGGATTGACACTTCTGTGGAGGTCACGTGACCACCTTTATTGGGCCAGTTTGTGATGGATCCTCTTTACCATGGTGTCATACATACATATGTTGGTAACTCAACCCTCCTCCTAAGTATTTGCATAGGTGATCATATCTCAGAGGTCATAATATCTCCATTATTGTAATTATTTGTTCCGTAGTGCTCACAAAGTTTCGTGACCGCCATTATTTGACTGTCAACTCGCGCAGCCTTTCTGTTTGGCGGTCACTCATTAAATGCATGTTTATCTTCACAACTTTACACTTACCTGATGTATTTTGACATGCACAATGATCTGGACATCTGACCGTCACAATATCTTAGCTATCTACGCTGTATTTCTAGTCTAAAGCCCAAAAACGTAACTTTCAAATCCAAGATGGCGGAAACTTGACAGTCAACGCTCACATTTCCTGGCCACCGATTGGCTGACTGTCAGATCCAGGTGTCTATATAAGGAATGACGCAACACAGATTCTCACTTCGGTCACTTTGGTCACAAAGAGCAGACCAACGCTCAAATGCAGAACTTTCACTTTCACTAAAACTTTGTTCTGTCATTAGTTGTTGTTGTTGTAGATTCTTCCAGCCACGAACATTTCGGCTACTGCTAGTACTACAGTGTAATGCCATCCTGACAAACAAAACTGCCAACCAGGGTTTAGCTGCTAGCCTAACAACATGCATATGTTTAATGTCGGGGAAAATGTGGAGATGTAACATACATGATTGTATAATTGTTACAACATGTCGCGATAAAAATACCGGCAGTTTATCATCTCGTCGGGAATAACTTGAAAACAAAATTTGCAGTTTCTTTTTGTTGTGTTTCAGAATTTGTACATTCTGATCAGTGCCTTTGTGAGTGGCCAACCAAGCCCTGCTAAAAAGCACTGTGGCGTACGTACATGTATTTTAAATTCATACCTGCCCACTATAATCCAGTCAGTGATTTACACACTAAATGTGTCCCTATCACAAACTTGATTTCGTTGGAATGACACTGCATGAACTTGTCCCTACAACAGTTGTTCGAAGTGGCTCATTTGAATTTAGACGCGTTGAATCTGCAAATAAGTGGTCATTTTAAAGAATAGTTAAATTGTTATCAAACGACAATCGTACGGCTGATTCAATGTGATGTTTTTGAAAGTCGCTAAAACTTACGTGACAATGTACAAATGTACATGTAAGCGGTAGCAGATACAGATACAAATTAGTAGGTTACGTCCCTGGTGGCTACACTTATGTTCGCAGTAAATATGCCTGTGACACAATACCAACACACTAAATACTAAAACATGTTTGGCCCAGTGTCAACATGATGCGATATGCCAAGAGCCGCGTATATTTGGCACAACCATAATTCTACATCTGTGATACGCTTATTTTTCTAAAAATTTCGAAATTGTATTTTTATGTTGATTTTCGAAACATTTGACCGGCGAAACAGTAAATTAAACGAATTAAGACCCAGGCCCAGTTCTATTAATGGCCAATTTTATCCAGAATACGTGTCCCAGTTAATGAACTAACTACATGTACATTGTTTATTTACATTTTCTTTAATACAAGTAACGTGTGTGGTCGTCACAGTCCAAAATCCACACTTCCACATAATCTGATTAGGACTGTTTAGCACAATTAGTAAAGAACGCACACATGCGCCGGGGTTCGATCCTCAATTTGTACTTGTTGGTCATATATCTCACATAGAAGTAGTTGTGGGTTGTCGTAATTCGTAACAAATATATTAGAAAAAAATGCTGGTTTTTTTTTAGCTCACCTTTTAGCACAAATTCTTAAAAAAATCTTCTCATGAACCGCCAGCCAGATTTCGACGAAACTTGGTAGGAATGATCGACGTAGAATACTCTTTCAAAGGTGATAAAATGGTGACCCCGGGGTCAACAATGGGCGTGGCCCGTGGGGTAAAATTTTATTTTTTACCAAATATGCTCATGTCATATATCAAATTGAAGGTATCGATGAGGCGATTGCTCTGATGCAATGATTATATCATGAATGATGGCCTCCAAAAGGTCCATTTATTCGAGATTTTGAACGTCTTTTTCTCAGGAACCACATGGCCGATGCTGGCCAAACTTCATAGTAAGTTAAGATCCTTGGGTGAAGCATTTTCAGATTTGGTAAAATGAGAGTCCTCGCTTAATCCAAGATGACCACCATCTAAAACTAGCACAATTTTTTAAAACACATATGACCTCAATGTTGCATTCTCCTCTGGTGTTCATGGAGTCAGGTGAGCGAATTAGGGCCATCATGGCCCTCTTGTTTTATTTTAAAGTTTTTAACTGTAACACATTTCACTAAATTGCTAACAATGTAGTTACATGTATCATGGGTATTACTATCTACCAGTGTTTTTAGGTATATTTCAACACTTACTCCACATAAAATGTAATAACAAATATATTACATTTATGTAAAATACAGATGGCTATAATTGTATGTGTACACCCAGACCAGGATGTGTGAGCTAGTTGATAAGGAGCTACATGTTGCGTATATATTGATCATAATTTAGATCACTCTTATGGTGACATTATATCGATCATCAGGAATTTTCGACCAATGGCATTTTATCACAATCAACTAGCTAATACATGTTGTCATTGAAGATCATGCGAATATGCAGATACTCCATTGGATTAAGTTATTGAAAGCTAGTGAAGATGGCTGAATTGGTATATGATAAACTATACAATTGATAAACAATATTTTAATGTTGAATATAAAATTTGTATGTACTCAATTGAAAACGTATACATGTATTGATGCTGACTAAAACAAATGATAAATGTGAAAGCAATGAAAATTACCAAAACGACTACATTTGTATTCCCAATTTGTTTTCAAATGTTTATTAAATACAAAAAAACAAGTATTTTTCTACTTTTAATTTTCCAATAACATTGTAGTTTTCCAAATAATGAGAAAAATAGTTATTCCTATGTATACAATCAATAAATTATATGTTATCAATAAATATATATATTTCATACAACATTACAAAATGAGATCAAACGACTTTGCGTTAAAGTTTTTGTCAAAATTTGCGTTAAACTTTTCACATACCTACTATCTCTGTATATGTAAGTCACATTTGCTTGAAACTTTGTATGCTTATTGGTCATCATCCATATTCATTTTGTGTCCCACTCATGCGGCCCCTGTGCCCCAAGGTCAATGTCAAAAGACTGCTTCTACATTTGTATCTCTGTAATCGTCAGTCAGATTTGCCTGAAACTTTGTATGCTTATTGATAATCATCTATATATTCATTCTGTGTCCCACTCATGCGGCCCCTGTGCCGAAGGTCAATGGTAAAGTACTTACACGTTTGCATTAAAAAAAAAATGTCAAAATTTGCATGAAAGTTTTCAGGTACCTACTTTCTCTGTAACCGTAAGTCGGATTGGCTTGAAACTTTATAGTTTATTAGTCATCATCCATATATTCATTATATGTCCCATACATGCAGCCACTGTGCCCAATATCAAGGTCAACTGGTGTGTGGCAGGTGGGAGCATGCGATGGGTAATTTAACGATCGGGGTTCGTTCTTGCCGGAATTCCAATTGGATGCCTTGTTTGGCTCTCACATACGTCTTTGGCATTTTGGATGTGACAGTTGTTAGTATTACGATTATTCGTAATCCTATTTTAGGGGAAGGGGCCAAGTGACTGGTGTGGTATGGACCTGGCACCAGGTCAGGTGTTTCTAATTTCAGGGCTGAAGATATTTTTTCTCGATGTAAATATTCCATTCTGATTTTGGGATTTTCCCCCCAATGCAGCAGGTTAAACGGGATCGAACCCATTTTCCCGGCCTTACAAACCTTAGCTGTTGATAGGCCATTAAACACCAATGAACAAACAAGGTCAACTGAGTTAGAAGTTCACCTTGTTTGAAAAGCAACAATTTTAAAGTTTTGTCAATAACTCATCCACTTCTTCAACGATTTTGATAATATTTGGTCACAATGTGTGTCATGGGATGGTGCTTTGTTTTGCATACGACCCACGTCTGACCACCCAATGTCAAGGTCACTGAAGTCTTGATTTGTTTATCAAGGCTGCCAACGGGGGGATTAGATTTGTTTAACGATGCCAGTTCTTGATTTTCGATGTATCGGTTTCTACATTATATATATATTACCCTGAGATCACCAGATGCCTTGGCGGGCTCGTCATGCAGGCCGCGGCCATCTGGTATTTTATGGTTCTTGTGCTAATATCATTTATTCAGTATTCGAATTTGAAAAAAAATTACTGGTTCATGTGCCAACCATATTTCATTTCCACAAAATAACAATCGATCAACATTGATGTTATTCTAACCTGTCCTCTTTTCTTAGCAATGAAAACACCCAGTTTTGTAACACACTTATTTTGCAGATCTCTTTATTCCATTTAAGATGTCTTGAGCTGGGCAGACGTACCTACCAGAGGATAACTGCGACACGAAAATGGAATCGCACTTGAGTGACAAAGGTGCAGAGGGAAATCAGAATTCAAACAGCACATTGGTTCCACCTGTATCCAACGTTGTTGGACCCTCAGAAGATGCAACTGACATGAATATAATAGGCGATGACAGTGAACCACAAGAGGAAAATATCGGACGTGGCAAAGCCTTTTTCATTGTAAATGAGATGGGGCATTCAGGCTTCCAAATGAGAGAAGGAGCTAACGCTGATCTTGAGAATTTTATAAATGTTTTCTGTGACAAGTTGAAGTTTACATGGGTCAACAAGAACTCTTGTTATTTTGATTTAGAAGAAAAACACTTTTATTGTCATCGTCATATACTGCTTGATGGGGTCTCCAACTGTAAATGTTTGATATGTAGCATTCGCTCTCAAGACTATACATACTGTGAGAGCTTTGTACTTGGAGTGAGCTCGCATGGTTCTACTGCAGAAAACCCGTCCACAAGAAAGACAAGTACATGTTTTACACTCACTGATGGTTACCCGGTCTTCGTATCCGATGTCTTGGACCTGATTGACGATGAGCAAATCCCAACTTTGAAGGACAAGCCAAAGATATTTATTTTTCACTGTTGTAGATTATCACACCCCGAGTCTGAGGGTAAGTTAACCCTTTCAACCATACAGACCATTAACCCTTTCAACACTAAATAACTGGAATGGACTGTGATATATTATTGTTCTGACCAATCCAATTGTCACATGATATTTGGTGACTAGTCCATTTATAAGACGGGGTCAGTTTTTTTATCTGAAAAAATATATAATTACTTGCAAAAAGTGCAGTTCCTGATGACACGGCTTGTTACGAGCCGGCTCTTCTGGATCTACACTGTTTGCAAACACCGCTATAGAGGTCTGTAGTTTTGAAAGGGTTACGCCAATATTGGCAAACACTAGATCCAGATGAGCTGGCTCGTTGATAGCCATCTCGATAGGATCTGAAGTGTGTGCCACTCTTATGTCTATAGAGTTCACCCTGTCCCATTTGGTTTTCGCATGCTAACTCCAAACTGTATGGCTGATGTCCATCAAGATCATCTGCTAATTGTGTACATCAGAAACTTAAGCATGTACTACATATGAGCTTCATTCCACCTTGACTTACTTTTCTACATTTGATTACTTAGTTATTTTCAATGTTAATTTTTTATTCGCGCCCACTTGCGGACAGCGCGATAGTCGGCACATTGGCGTACATACGTACGTACGTACGTACGTACGTACGTACGTACGTACGTACGTACGTACGTCCGACTTACTATACCCCCCGCAACGAGTTGTGGGGGGTATACTGGAGTCCGGTTGTCCGTCCGTCCGTCCGTCTGTGTGTCCGTCCGTCACTAAACTTAACATCAGAGAAATATTGTTATAACTTCTATTTCCTTCATCTAAAATGCTTAATATTTCACACATGCATTCCTGTAAGGCTCTACTACCATGCTGTGCCAAATCCATGACCGCGTCCGGTTGTCCGTCCGTCCGTCCGTCCGTCCGCCGTACTTACGAGAGCTACATTGTGAGGTTGCTGTGTTGTGCTGAAACCCACCCACCGCCCTATTTAAGACACTTGGATAAGTGTTTTTCAAATATAATTAACTAACTAATGGCTAGCTCATTTGCATATTATGCGATTTATTCCGTAAGAGAATCGTTAAGGAAGAAAATAACGGAATAAGTTGCTACATTGTGAGGTTAACCCCACAGTGTAAACATCAAAGGAAATAACCTCACAATGTATCTCTCGTAAGAACGTCCGTCCGTACCGTCCGTCGTCCGTACCGTCCGTTCCGTCCGTCTGTCTGTGTGTCCGTCCGTCACTAAACTTAACATCAGAGAGATATTGTTATAACTTCTATTTCCTTCATCTAAAATGCTTAATATTTCACACATGCATTCCTGTAAGGCTCTACTACCATGCTGTGCCAAATCCATGACCGCCTAACCCCCACTGATCCCAAGGTCAAGGTCAAATACTTAGTCTCTTTACAAAACTTAACATCAGAGAAATATTGTTATAACTTCTATTTCCTTCATCTAAAATGCTTAATATTCACGCATGCATTTCTGTAAGGCTCTACTACCATGCTGTGTAAAATCCACGACCGTCCAACCCCCGCTGATCCCAAGGTCAAGGTAAAATACTTAGTCTCTTTACAAAACTTAACATCAGAGAAATATTGTTATAACTTCTATTTCCTTCATCTAAAATGCTTAATATTTCACACATGCATTTCTGTAAGGCTCTACTACCATGCTGTGTCAAATCCACGACCGTCCAACCCCCCGCGCTGATCCCAAGGTCAAGGTAAAATACTTAGTCTCTTATAAAACTTAACATCAGAGAAATATTGTTATAACTTCTATTTCCTTCATCTAAAATGCTTAATATTTCACACATGCATTTCTGTAAGGCTCTACTACCATGCTGTGTCAAATCCACGACCGTCCAACCCCCGCTGATCCCATGGTCAAGGTAAAATACTTAGTCTCTTTACAAAACTTAACATCAGAGAAATATTGTTATAACTTCTATTTCCTTCATCTAAAATGCTTAATATTTCACACAGGCATTTCTGTAAGGCTCTACTACCATGCTGTGTCAAATCCACGACCGTCCAACCCCCGCTGATCCCAAGGTCAAGGTAAAATACTTAGTCTCTTTACAAAACTTAACATCAGAGAAATATTGTTATAACTTCTATTTCCTTCATCTAAAATGCTTAATATTTCACACATGCATTTCTGTAAGGCTCTACTACCATGCTGTGTCAAATCCACGACCGTCCAACCCCCGCTGATCCCAAGGTCAAGGTAAAATACTTAGTCTCTTTACAAAACTTAACAGTTTCCTTACTCGGATCTGCTTCACATTTCAGACACGCATTGCTCCAATGGTCCTCTACCGCCCTGTGACAAATCCACATTCATCCCGCCCCCAGTAAGCCCAGGGTCAAGGTCACAGACTTGGTGCGTTCAAAACCTTAATGCTCGGGTAAATGGCTTATAATCAAATATGCCACATTTATTTTCTTTGGCTGCCAGCGGGGGTATTTGTGTGCCGACAGGCCACATTTCTAGTTTTTTTTATGTCAAAACGTTTCTTCAACCATGACCTTTTTCGTGTTTTAAGCATGCTGTGACGGTATTTGTGATGCTGACACATGGCCATATATCAGGATATAACATTAATATTACTTTGACAGATTAATTCAATATTTGGACACTTGATACATGTAAGAATTTGGAACACACTCATACCCCCATTAACATGACCTTGACCTTCTTTACCTTCACATTTTTGTAGAAACACCTATTTTTTGGTGTCAACAAGTTTGTACAAGCAAGCTTCTTCATCTTGGTATAACTTTAATATTACTAGATGGATTGCTTCACTATTTGGACACTTCATACATGTAAGCATTTGGAAAACATTTATGCCGCCATTAGCAT